>JAPMLY010001608.1:0-98503 GCA_026401115.1 Tetraselmis chui
AGATGGGAGGAGGTGATATGTCCGGAGCGGTTGCGTCCGGAGCAGGGTTGTCTTCCATGTTGTGCGCAAGGTGTAGAATGCTCGCCATAACTTCATCAGCCGACATGATGTAGTCCGTGTCGAAGGCGTTGATGACGCATTGCTTCGCCTGACCGTGTGGGCCGCTGCTAGAAATGCCGCGCAGCATGAGGAGACCGAGGTGGTGGGGGTGGATGGCAACGGAGCCATCAGCCAACTGGCATGTGTCGTTGTACTCGTCAAAGGTCTGGCGCATGTAGTGGACATAGTCACTGAGTGACTGACCGGGGCGCTGTCTGACCGTGAGATTGTCCAAGAGGGACAAGGAGCGAGCAAAAGACCGACAGTCAAGGCGTTCACAAAGGATGTCCCACGCGGCAGCGGCGCAGTCTGGGCGTGCTGGAGAAACGCATTTCATGGCTTGGTCAGCGCGCTTATTCGCGCTGGCTGCATGGAGGAGCAGCGTGTAGGCGTAGTGTTGCGCT
Source organism: Tetraselmis chui (assembly GCA_026401115.1). Classification (NCBI taxonomy): domain Eukaryota; kingdom Viridiplantae; phylum Chlorophyta; class Chlorodendrophyceae; order Chlorodendrales; family Chlorodendraceae; genus Tetraselmis; species Tetraselmis chui. Next base: position 504 of record JAPMLY010001608.1, read on the forward strand.
TGTTCGTCGAGCCAGACGCCGGAGTCGCGGATGGCCAGCTGAGGAATGAGGTATGCGGCCTTGATGGAGAGGAAATTAAGGAAGGTCCTCTTCCATTGCTTAAAGTCCGTGGTCGGGCACATGACGGGGACCGACATCTTCATGGACCGGTTGAGGGCGTCCTTGTCGAAGCCGGGGGCTTCGTGTGCCGCCCGGTTGATGACCACCGGGTCGATAGTGGGGCGACGACGGCCCCGGGGGTTGGGGTCGCCATGTTGGAGTGGGGGAGAGTGCCGGCCATGAAAGGGAGGAGGTGGGCCACCGGGAAAGGGAGAGCGGCCGGCCATGGGACGCGGCGGGCCGTACGAGTGCGGGTGGTCACGGTAGGGGGGGATAAGATGAGAGGGCGCCTCCGTGATATGGGGGCCGGGGTGGTGAAGGGCGTATCCGGCGTGGGGGAAGGGGGGAGGTGGTGGGAGGTGATCAACCCGGATGGCGTGACGCGAGGGGTCGTAGTGCGCCTCGGCACGCGCGGGCTCGCGGGGCGCATCGTGGCGGCGCTGTGCGACTGTGGGGTCGCTAACAGGGGCTGCAGCAGGAAAGAGTGTTTCTGCGTCCGGGGTTACGAAACCAGGCTGGGTATGGTCACTCAGGTGGAGGGTGTGACCGTCGTGGCTGTGCCGGACGGGTTCGAGTGGGGCATCGTGGCGGCGCTGAGCTACAGGGGGGTGCGGATTAGCACCCGCAGCAGCGACAGCACCCTCGGCCGACTGCGAGTCGATACGAGCAGTTAAGCTCGCCACTTGCGCAACGAGCAGCGCGAGAGTATCGGGGGGGTGATCGAGGGTGCTCTGGTGAGAGCCTGACTCAGGGGAATCAGCAGGTGAATCAGGCGGGTTTTTCTGCTCCATTTCGACAGAGGGAAAAAAAGAAAGAGCTGAAGGAAAAAACAGGCAGCGGTAAAAACCGCTAGCCGGACTCGTGCCTAACAGCGGTATGCTAAGAGACGGCCTGATGCCCGCCGACCCCTCGGCCTGTAGCCCCGGGGTGTCTCAGAGCACCTTTTCTGTATCCTCCACCCAGTGTGGGGCACAAGTCGAGGCCAAGGCCAGGACAGGTGGAGCGCTGCGCCGGTGGCTGATGCGCGAGGCTAGTATAAAAATAAAAATAAAAGGTAAGCTACGGCTGGCGTGCGACCTGTGGATGCGTATTCACCCGACAGTGCACCCCCCCGTTCTCCAGCTTGGACCTGTGTGCACCCTGTCCACACACGACGAGTGCGTCGGTGTGGTTGGCTGGCTATCTCCGGCGGGTGGCTGGCTTAAGAGGGTGGTGGCGGGTTTTAAAAATCGCAGTTTATACTGGCGATACCGCCGACTACAGGTTGAAAGTACTAGGTGTCTATAGAAACTTGCCTTCTGCGGGAGAGCTGTCGATCGCAGCTCGCCGAACCAGGTTGTCGCGCGTGAGTGACGTGAGGCGGGGGCCCATAACCTATTGAACCATGCAAACACAGTTAGTGTGGAAGATAACGTACGCAAACGTAGTTACAGTCACAGTCCCGCAAACGGAACAGTTAAGGCGACAACCAGCCTACAGGCGTGGTGTCGGGACAACAGAAGTGTGAGAGCTGTAGCCTAGCGACAGCTCTGTACCGAGTCAAACAGTTTATCGGTATGTCCGATCTAGACATGTACTAATCATATCTAGAGTAGCTTACAGTAGCTATCTGCAACTAATACGTATGCGGTATTACTTACAACAGAGTAGCAAGGTCGGGAGCTTTTGAGGTGGTATTGGGGGAGGGCTACGCGCCAGCGAGACTTGTGGGTGTCGTGGTTGGTTTCAGTGAGAATTAAGACGTCCGGGTGGTGAGAGGTGGAGAAGTGTTCGACATCCATAATGGAGGTGTGTAGGCCGCGGGTGTTGAGGGTAATGAAGTGTAGTGGTTGGGATGTGTGGTGTGGGAGGATGGGGGAGGGGGCGGGGGGGGTGGACCAGGGGGGGGGCGACTGGGGGGCTCTTGACGGGTGGGGGTCTGGGGGGTGGGTGGAGGGGGGGAGGAGAGGGGAGATGTAGTGGGTGGTGTGTGTGGTGAATTGGACCGGGGGAGGGAAGGGTATAGGAGTTGCAGGGGGGTTCTGGGAGGGGTCGTTCTGTGGGTGGGGTTGCGAGGATAGGGGGGGGGATAGGAGGGTGGGGGGGGACGGGGTGGGTAGGGGGAGGGAGTTGGGGGGGTGAGGGTGATGTGGGGGGACATAAAGCGTCTAGGAGGTGGCGACGTCCCTGTGGGAGGGGGGCGGAGCGGAAGGTGTGCTTCCAGAGCAGAGTGTGTAGGGAGTACACTGAGGACCGGGGGTCGAAAGAGGGGGGAGTGTAAGGTTGGTCCGGGGGAGCTGTGGCAATGAAGTATGTGTGTAGGAGGACGTGGGTGCCGCACGACCACGCCCCATCGGAATCGTTTTGGCGAGGTGGGTTGAGGGAGTGTAGGGTGCTGATGGGAGGGGGGGGGGGGGAGTTCCAGGCTGAGAGGAGATTGAGGGAGCGGGCTAGGAGGTCGGAAGGAGGGGAGTGATGTAAAGAGTCTATCCAGGTAGCAGAGGAGTGAGTAAGGTGGAGGAGGCCGAAGTGCGAGTGTTGCCATGTTAGGACGAGGAGAGAATGGTTAGGCGTCCCCGGACGGGGGGGATGGCCTCGATTGTCCAGTGGCTGGGGTATTGGGAGGTATGGTGGTGATTATCGACTTCGGTGTTTGTAATAACTGTGTATGAGTTGGAGGAAGTCGAATGGAGTTTGGTTATTTCGGACGCGAGGCAGTACAGGTTAGAGAGGTCCTGGTACTGTCCCCATTGGAAGGAGAGGGCGGCAAAGGAATCGAGGTATCCGATAGGGGTGGGAAGACCAGATTCCATGTTTAAGTCGATTAAAAATTTATGCATAATTGTGCGGCAGGTGCGTGGGCTGAAGTGGGCCGGTAGAGTGAAGCGAGGTACGGTGGTTACAGTACGATTACGGTTGTCGGGCTGGGAGGTGGGGGAAGGGGTGTGGGGTCTAACCTCCGTTTCGTCCTGAGGGGACCTAATGATGATAGTCGGCCTGCTTGGCCGGGGGTGACATGGGGGGTTGACTGGCATTGGGAGAGTCAGTGGTGGCCGGTGGGGTTCCTGTGGCCTCCTCGTTGTCCTCCGACTGGTCGGAGTAGCCGTCGAGGTCGAGTTCCTCGTCTTCATGGGAGCCGGATGGGAGGGGATGGTGGGTTGGGGTGGCAGGGGGAGGGTGGGTGGCCTCGGGTAAGGGGGGATTGGTGTTGAGAGGGTATGGAGGAGGAGCAGGGGCACGGTGGGGTGTGAGGGAGGGGTGCGGGGGGACACGAGTTGGGGGGGTTGGGGAGGGTTGCTTGCGGGAGGGGCGAGAGGGTTTGGTAACCCCTACTGGGGGTGCAGGTTTGAGTGAGGGGTCTGTGGGGGGGCGTGGGCGGGGAGGGGAGTCTGCTGATGAGGGCGGTGTTGAGAGGGAGGGGGTGGGGTGTTGGGAGAGGGTGGGAGGTGTGGTGAGGTCTTGGGTGGAGTTTGGGGGGACGGGAAGGTGGGGGGAAGGTTGTGTTCGGGGGAGGGGGTGGGGTGGTGAGGCGGAGGAGTCCATGGGTTCGGAGGAGTCTTCAGTGATGATGGGGAGAGGGGAAGGGTGAGTGGGAGGTTGTGGGACCGGGGGTGGGGCTGGAGGGTGGGGGGAGGGATGGGCGTGGTAGGAGGAGGTGGAGGCGGGGTGTGAGTCTGCGGGTTGGTGTAGGGGCCATGTGTTGTGGGTTGGGAGGGCCGGGGTGTTGGAAAGTTGAATTTCCGGGAGGGAGGAGAGGTCGAGAGGGAGGTCCTCGTCTTCCTGCAGCTGGAAGTCGGAGGGCTCCAGGTGCCACTGGCTGGTGACTTGAGTGTCTGTGAGGTGTCTGGACCATTGGAGGAGGAGGGCTGGGGGGTTGCGGTGGAGTGTGAATTTTTTTGTGATGGTGAGGGGCGGCGGAGAGGGAGAGGTGGTGAAGATGGGGTCTTGTATTCGGGCTTTGCCGAAGGTGGAGTAGTGGTGGGGGTTGATATTGAGTGTGCAGGTGGATGGAATGCGTGTGCCTCTGTGGGTGTATGTGTGAGTGAGAGGGATGGTGACTGTGCCGTTGGTGGAGATGAGTATGCAGTACATTTCAGCACTGAGAGAGACTTGGATGCTGGTGGTGACGGTGGGTGAATTGGAGGGGTGGGAGCAAAAGTACGAGCCATCTGGGAATTTTTTCAGGGTTGTGTAGTGGTAGAGGCTGAGGGGGTGTTGGGAGGGGGGGGGTGGGGTTGGGGGTATTCTGTGTGAGGTTTTCTGTTGCAGTTTGGGACAGGAGGGTGTATAACCAGTGTGTGGGTGGAATGGTGCCGTCGGAGTTGATGCATGGTAGGGAGAGTGAGTGGCAGGATTGGATGAGGACAGTGGTGAGGCAGGTGTCAGCCCATGATAAGCCGGGGACGTGTCCTGTGACGGGGGGTGGTGTGATGGTGATGGTGTGACGGTGGTGGTCAGGGGGTACGGGTTCATAGGGTGAACGGGGGAAAATGTGAAGGGATACAGGTCCAGATTGTGAATGAATGGGATTATTGGGCAGGTGGAGGATATTTACCCAGAAGGAGGACGGGTCGGACTCGATCGGGACGGGTGTGTCCAGCGGCTGGAGTGCGTCCGCGAACTGGAGGGTGAACTAGGCTTGCTCGGGTAGGTCTTCGAGTTTGCACAGGTTGTGGGACGGGGGGGTTGAACCTGTAGAGGTGAGAGCCGTCGCGAGGTCGGAGGTGAGGAGGTCATGTAGGAGGGCGACTGCTTCTTGGCCGGTGATACCGGTGAATACCGGGGAGCGGATCTTCATCCTTCGGCCTGAAACTCCTGGAGCCGAGGCATCCCGGAGAAAGCGAATTTTCTGCTGACTTAGTTTTTCCAGGAGCGAAGGGGAGGAGATCACGGAGGGGGGCACTGGACCGGCTGAACTGAATTCACGCTGGCGTGAAGTCAGTTGGTATAGGAGTCCCACCGCTATACATGAGGTAGGAATTGTCAGGTGGATCTCTTGGAAGCTCGAGTGGAGCTCGACTGGCAGGGGTGTGGCATCGTTGCATTTCGGGGAGGTGGGGTGGAGGGTTCGTGTGGCGTTCGCGGTCCACCGTGTGTGTTGGGCGAGTTCTCTGCCTATTATATTTCTGATGCGGTTGTGGAGATCGGTAAGGTCGTGTAGGCTTTCGAGTAGCCAGCGGCGGGCCAACGAGCATGCCGACACGATCGGGTCGGGGTGAGACGGGTCCGGGAGGAAGACGCCGTGGATCCAGAATCGAGCGAGGTGGGGGGGTGGTGGTGGAGTACTGGCCTGTGAGGAGGAGGGAGTCGACAGCCCGGGTGGAGAAGTCGTCGGCCTGTCCCATGGCCTCAGTTGACCGTGGGGGGGACAGGATCAGAGGGGTCTGTAGTCCACGACGTAGAGGAAGGGGGTCCAGTGGCGTGCCCATGAGTTGTTGGGGGTGGTTGAGCTGGGGTGCGGTGAGAAACGGGGTCAGGGGGTGTCCCGCGAGTGCGTTCCGGGGATGGTAGAGGTCCGTGAACCGGCCGTGCGGCGGGGGGTCCTTCAGGAGCGCCTGCCTGTAGGTGGGGGGGGGGGGTAGGGGGCGTAGACATAGCGGTCGAGTAGGATTTCGAGTGTTGTAGAGGAGTGTAGGAGGTAGGTGTGGCTTTTAGAGTTGGTGTTTGAGAGTCGTTCACGTGTTGGCTGCACGCGACCAGGTCCGATGGGACCTGGGTTTGTTGGATGTTGGCGTCGGACAGGGACGTCCGGACGCTCGGAGGGGCGCGATGTGGCGCGCCGCCGACCGGGGAAGAAGCTTTTTGTAAGCGATGAGTTGTATGGGGGTGGCGTAGTACTTTGACGGGTACGTGTGTAGATTTTGAAGTGGGTGGCGCGATAGCAGTCGGGAGGATAAAATTCAAATCCCTGAAAGCTGCGCCTTTGAGCGTGTACCGTCTGGTGTCGCTACGGATCCACTGACCATTGTGAGCTAGGCTCGGGTGGGGAGAGGTGAATGGTGCACGCCGTCCGGCAGCCCTGTCCACCAGTCTTGCGCTCGATGGGAGGCCAGGCCCAGAGCGAAGACGATCGGCGTTGCTCATCCGAGCTACCGATCCATCCCCGTGTTTTGTGGTTCAGTAGTACTTTAGGAGTACTTGGGATCTTTTTACTGTCTTTAGTGACGGTAGGATGTCTTTTTTGATGGCTGCGACTCTTTACCCACTGCCTGTTCCACCCAAACCATGGCACACAGTTGGTCTTGACTACCTGACACACTTGCCTGAGAGCAATGGCTTTAACAGTGTGCTGATTGTAGTAGACCATCTAACTCGAATGGCCCATTTTCTGCCATGTACAGAGTCGATTACTACCGAAGAAACTGCCACTTTGTTTTTACAGGGAGTCTACCGCTTACATGGACTTCCCCGTGTGCTGATCAGCGACCGCGACCCGAAATTTGTCTGCGCTTTCTGGCAGACACTATGGAGACGTCTTGGAACGCGTCTGAACATGTCTTCCAGCCGACACCCAGAAACAGACGGGTTGACAGAGCGAGTGAACAGCACGTTTCAGCAGCTTCTTCGTTGCTTCTGTTGCTATGATGGCTCTGATTGGTCGACACTTCTACCGCAAGTGGAGTTTGCGTACAACGCTTCGCGTGCACTCGGAATTGAGCACACACCGTTCGAGGCTAACTTTGGTTTTTCTCCTGAGGAGCCTCCTGACCTGCTCTTCAGCATGCGACCGTCGATTCCAATTTCGCAAGACGCAACAGAACGATTGAGATTGTTACAGGAAGTACACACCATGGTACGCTCAGTGTTACAGCTACACAAGGACGAGATGCAAGCGCGCACAGAACCGTCTACAACGCCACACTTCGCTAAGAGAGACAATGTGTCAGTCGTCACAACAAACCTTTTTCTGCGAGGACAACCGAACCGGAAACTCAGAGACAGACAGCTCGGCCCTTTTTCAGTGGAGGAGCAGATTGGGAAACATAGTTACAGGTTGAAACTTCCAACGACAGTACGCTTACATCATGTGTTCCATGTTAACAACTTGCGACCCTGCGCTACCGCTCCACTACGACCAGCTGTCCTGGTGACAGTACCTGAAGGAGACGACGAGGAGTTTGACGTCTCGCACATCTCTGTTGTGTGCATCAAGTCGCTACCTGGGCGACGAGGCAAATATCTGCTCTTCATGACGCACTTCCGTGATGACGACATTCCACCTGTCTGGCACCGGTTGAACGAGGTGCATCGGACAATGGCGTTACAAGATTTCTTGGAGACGCCCCAATGGCACAAGTTTGCCAAGACTCAAGCGTACACCGATTTCATGCACGCTCACCCAGCGCGCATTCCTGAGTCCCAGTAACTGCTTCAATCAAGGAGCCAAGAACCACGGAGGTCTGCCTCGCGGCGGCCTCATTGATCTGTCAAGAGGGGGAGGGTACGAGTGTGACGAGTACAGTCCTGCAACAGTACATTGCATGACATTGTACATGTACTCGTTACGGATTCCAATTCGTGCTTTTCCACAGGACGGACGTATATACGTGGGTACGTCGCTACTGCAATATTGTAAGGGTGATGATGCTACAGTAAGACCAGTACCTCCCGGTACGTACAAATATGCATAATTAATCTAACTAGCAAGATGACGCGCCAGAGCGAGCTCTTCGAAGCAAAAGGAGCCGCGTCGTGAAACCCAATGCTAGGCAGGCCGCGTCTCGAGACGGATGTCGACGGTTAGACAGCCCTAACGCCTGACACGTAAGCGTAGCTTGCAGGCGTAAGCAATCTGGGCAGAAACCTATTTGAGCTTAGTGCAGTAGAGGGAGGTGACAGAACCTTTTAACAATTCCATTGTTCATTTACAACATCTACTGCCTAAGTACAGCAGTGAAACATCTTTCACCATTGCCTCTCGACAACATCATTTTGCCATCTTGCAACAACAGAACTAGACAGACTAGAACAGATTTGTGCTAGCGTTTAGCTTTCAAAGGCTAACCGCCACAATGTCGTGTGCACTAGGTTTCATGCCACGTGCCCGAAAATACAACCAAGGAGGACGGGCTAGGGACCTATTGGGCTTGAGGGACGATTGACTTGGAGTGTAAGCACCCTAGCGCGCGGATCGCTGGCCTTTGAAGCTTGCGCATCGCCGGGCGTGAAAAATGCTGGGGAGCTTTTTAAGTACCCTGGCACGTGCCTTGGTTTGGCATGCGGCAAGTGGCACGGCACCATGCCATCATGGGGCATGAAATGGGCAACGCCGTGAATAGACGAGGTATAAAGCGCTGATTGTTGAGCGTATTGGCGGAGCGGGTGTGCCGTTACCACCTGTCCAAAGGTTGCTAGCCCCGCGCGAACGTGGCAGATTTTGAAACCCCAGAAACTTTAGTTGGCTGTACGAGGGCCTGGATGACATCGGACGGCGGATTTGACGCGAAAACGGGCCGGTAGGCGTACACTAGATAAATTAGGTTGCTTAAACTAAGGAAATGCTTCCATTTGCAACTTAGTTTGCTCGAATCGGACACCGTGCGGCAAAGTTAGGCTTTTTTAAGCCTCCAAGCTTTGGGTTTCCGGCCCCTATCCCACCCACGTCAAGCATCTTAATGGCACATGCCATCACACCCACATGCTCCCATGCTTGCAGACAACATGCTGGGATCATAAAAACCGCATGTTGTGTCGGCGATTTCGGGAGTATTCACGAGCCAAAGTGTGGAAAGTCTGAATTCCGGGGCGCCCGAATCAGGGTATGCCCCGAAATCGGGGTTGACCCGCAAACCCTAATATGTCATATCGTAGCCGTGACAGGCCCCATTTGTGCCCCGCTTTCTCTTTACTACACCGTCAACACACGTTCCGGTCCGCCTTTTCAACGAGCTAAAGTACAGTAAAACCCTAGAAACCCTACATGATAGACACCCGCCCTACGCGATGGCCCTATTTCACTAGTAACGGACTTTATGGGAAGAGTGTATACACTCCTCCACAAACGTCCGGACATGATTTGTTTTTTGCGCCCCCGGAATATGGGACTGGCTGGTAACCCGCACCGGCACCATCTACAGGCGGGGTTTTGCAAGCATGACTGGGAGCATAAGTTCGAAACAAACCTCAAACTCGTCATCTGTCATGCTCCCGGGTAGGCGACGCTCTTGTGAGCGCATTATCTTAGACATAAGCTAGACAAGAACACGCTCCCCTCTCACCACGTCAAGCACGACGACACCCGAGTACCACCCAATTGTAGGAGAGCCAAGAAGCAAGCAGTAAGCCGTCATCCGGGGTGGTTAGACCTCACCTTATAGCGGGTGTTGTCTGTGGAGTTTGTTGATTTAAGCCAATTAATTCCCAGGAAATTGTTTGAACTACACACGTCGTTCTGAGCGCCACGCTTGGGCATTGCTCAAGCGCTCATACCAAGCTGCATATTACTCCGTGTTCCACGTGGCCGTACTTTTGGGGAAATTTTGGAGGGGGTTTGGAGGCGTGGGTGCCGTGTTCAATGCGCGAGGCTTGGTTTGCAGGTGTGAATAGAGCACGGAAGTTCACGCCGCAGGCACGGGTTGCTGTTTTTGGAAAGCGAGCGAGCAAAAACGCACATGACGTAGGTTTGGATAAACACTGCTCGTTGTAAACATGCGAGGGCGATTGGCTTAGGGGAGGAGCGAGGTCTAACTTGGCCGTTAGGGACTCATGACGTTGACGGTGGTGTTCGGAATGCTTGGGTATGTGCGTGTGCCAACCACACCCGCCCCACGCGTGGCACACGTCGGGAATTAGGCTCGGAAATCAGTAGGAATGAAGAATTGGTAAACATACATCGACAAACCCACACAAATCGCCTCATCAGGTGAGCCGAATTCGACGGGTGTTGCTTGGCACCGCGGCTCAGCTTTGCCGGAATAATTCGGAAATCAACATAATTCGCAGAAAATTTGTTTGTGAGTGTTTCTCCGGAGTAGTTTCGCAGGTTCGTTCGATGCGCATTGAAAACACGCATTCAACGGCGCTTGTTTGAACATTGAATGTTTGAACAATCTCTGGCCATATTTGAGTAAGTTATGATCGTTTGAACTTTGTGGCCGAAAACGGCTTGCCCTTGGGTTGTGCGCATATCGGTGGTAAATCTATATACGCGACTTCGTGCGTTCCCCCCACAGCGGCATGCCGAATACCTCCTCCATCCGTCGCCTATACATTATATTTGCGCGACCTTCGCATCAACATTCGTATTGCGGCGTTGTGCGCCCGTTACTATTTTCGTCTAACCAATACCTTGACCTTCATACAGTTTGAGCGTGCCGGACGGATGCGGGCGCGATAACCCCAAGTACACAAGCGTGGCAGTGCTCGAATTCGCCCCCCCGTAGTTGTCGGCGCATTCCATCTTGGGCGCCAAAGCATTGCTTGGAAGTTTAGGAGATATGTCAATAAAATCGATGCATGATCACTTTCTTTACTTGCGAAGGTGCGAAATACTGTCAAGACTTTTGTGGAGGAGTGTATGTATATTGTCTTACAAGGAAAAGCAGTGGAGACCACCAAGCAAAGAGAAAGAAAAGAGGAAACAACCTAAGCCCGAGGAACAAGAAGGCATGCCACAACATCAGCACTGCCCTCTTGCAAAGCGTCAAGGATATAGGAACCAAAATAACCATGAAGAGTTGCAAAAACACGTTGCATGAATTCTCGCCGCACATCCCCCCAAAAACGCCGAAAAGGAACATAAGTAGTTCGACGAACGAAATGCTGCATACGGACATAATTGCCATAGCGCAAAAATGATAGTCATAAGCTCCCATGCCAAGGAAGCGACGAGCTGCCACCAGAATAGACATGCGATAAACCAACTCATCCGCCATAGGCGCCAACCGGCCCCCATCCTCCAGATCGAAGGAATAGTATTCATGGACCGTATGAACCGAAGGCGTGCCAAGCACAATAGAAGCACGGATGAGGTCCGCATCAAATTTGGCTTGTTGACCTCCCAATGCAAGACTGCCCGGGAGTGGGAGACGAGCACATATACGAGGAACATTGGTGTTCGTGCGAGCACTTGTAACCGTCACATCAACAACAAGATGACGGGGTGGAGCCATGAAGTCTAACCAAACCACAGCCACATGACGATCTCGAGAAGTTCCCGATCGAATACGGCGGACCTCCAAACGCAAGTCCCGCCCCTTAGTAGCCCCCGCTTCAAGTGTGAACTCTTCAAGCACGTGGACAATCCGATCGTGGAGTTGATTGGCATACCCATAGCACGGGCATCAGGGGGTGTGTTACAAAAGCATAGCAGTTATAGAGCGCTCACCCGACATAGAGGTGCCCGATACCGTCGACGAAGATCCAGACCCACGAGACTCTGAGGGAGCCTCATTGCACCGAGGGCACTTTCGAACATGAGAGGCGCGCTCCACAGTGATAGGCCAAGCAACCAGTACACTACCATCGTATAACAATCGGATGGCACCTTGAATCTGGACTAATGTGAATTGAAAAAGAGAGCCAAAGTCGGCGCCCGCCGGCGGCGCAGCGGCGGCGGCACCGGAGGGGAGTGCGTTCGCATGCCCGTCGGCACCTACCTCTACCTCCACGCGGTGGGCGCTGGTAACCCCGTAGCCGTGCCAGGCTTGGCAGGGTAGGGGGCTGAACGAGGTACCGACAACTGCGATCCGCAGGATCAGCAACTGTCGGGAAGCCATGTACGGAGGGTTTTGGAAAAATATAATATCCGTACACCAATACATGGATCTCCCGCTCGGTAAGTCCGATATGTTTTCCAGCAATTAAATACTCACATATACTCTCCCGTCACGGCAGGAACGATGTCTGCGGATTGATTATTTTGCCGAGGAAGGGTACGGACGGATCAGCGGAGGGACGAGGGTGTTGGAGCTGGCGGCGGACAGCTGGGAAGCACCGCTAGGGCACGGCGCTCGCTAGCAGCCGCCAGCCATGCGAGAGTTTTAAGTCTACCCTAGGGGCGAGGCCTAAAACTACGCAAGACGGAGGTGGTCCGCGGTCGGAGGAGCGGCACGGTCTGGCGGCGGCGGTCCTTAGGATCGACCGCCGCCGGAAAAGCCCGGTAGGGGGGGCATTTGGAAAAAATATTCCCGTACCCAACATCTTTTGTGGTTCGGCGACTCGATCCATGTGTCCGACCCACCCCTCCCCCTGTCGGTACCCGTTTATCGACAGGCTGCCTCAAGGAGCGGGCCTAGGGTTATCGTAACGGCCCAGTGCTCGTAAAGGCGGCCCCCTAACAACATAGACCACCGGGGGAGGGTACGGCCGGCCACAACGCGATCATATGGGTGTTGGAAACAGACGGAACAAGGACATGGGACATGAGAACATGTGGCACAAGGGCAGGAGAGCTAGCCGGACACCGTCTGCAGCTTAGTTCTTTTCTCTTCCCAGCCCCCGAAGGAGGGAAGACTCGGCTAGGTGGCGAAGTGCGTCGGGAGGAGCACCTACTACCTCGGGCGGGGACGAACACGGATCGAGACGGGACCGACGAAGATCTGAGCGAGGGGGTTTTTCACATGCCTTTCCCCCTAGCTCCGGCACGACCGGAGTCGCACGGTACCCGAGGTCAGGCACGTTCGCCTCGACCAGCTCTAGCTGACCAGCCTCGCTGATCAGCATCCCCGCAGCGGCAGAAGCAGGCCGCGTATCGTGGAGACTAGCGACACTTTCTTATTTCATATTGTATCCAAAAAAAGTACGCATATATCAGAAAATAACAAATACATGTTTACGTGTATGTTTTAGACGGTATCGTCACTGCCAATGGAGAGGTTGGGATTAGTGGCTCACGGTCTATCCCACGCTTACGAGTCCACATTGGCTTAGCACGGGGGGCCGAGAGACAGTAGCCGGTTAACTCTGGTATTGTTGTAAACAATTTCATTTCATTTCATTTCAGAGCCAAAGCCAAAGCCCCGCGGCCCATACCCGAAATCACCCTCATATTGTCCGATGGGGAAGGTCTGCAAAAGGCCAAGAGGTCAAGGTAGGCCCGGGCACGAAGAATGCGCCAAATGCCCCGTTGAATGTGGCCACCGGAGTCTCCCAAGCGAGTGAGAGCATCAAGAGTCGGGAGTTGTAGGCAAGTCAATTTGGTAGCGGGCGCCACCGCCTTTCTAACCGGAGTAACCACCAACTCGACATCGGGCCCATCATAGTCGGAAAGGTCTTGATTTTGTGTATTAGTCAGCACCACGAGATCCGATTCCGAAAACCTGCCCATGTTGGAGATCGTATCATACGAACTGCGCAATTGGACCACCCACGGGAAAGTAGAAGTGGCTACATTCAGTAGTTCTTGTCGGATAAGACCGTACATAGGACCTAGCGACTCGAACTCGTAATAATCACGTTGGCGAGGGTCGCAGTAAATGAAGTAAAGTGAGTAGGTTCATCGTCGAGCTCGAGAGACGCTACATTAAGTCCCCCAAATTCCGAAGGGAGGGAAAGCTAGCGCTTCACACATATCACTTTATCGAGCGTTTGTACGTCCTGAGAAACGCCCAATATTTGGACGAAAACTGCGGTACGAACGGCCCTACATGCAACACCAAGGTACGGTCGGCAGATATCAGGGGGGAGGGTGCGGAGCAAGAACCCATAGCAGCGTACCGCACACATGATCATCAAGCGAAAATCAGTATGTGTCCCTCCGTAGTCCGACATATCAAAGCAAACGATCTTGTCCAAGAGGAGCTGATGAGCCTCCACGGTGTCTTGCAACCAAGAATGAACACAGTTCTCATTGTGAGATGCCGCAAGGCCACTTGCCATTGAGAAGTCCATCGCCAAAGGGGCTATGGTAGCACTAGCATCCCGTTGCCTAGTGCTTATGTACAACGTAGCTTTTTGTCATCCTAGTACTTAGTGTTATGCTATTAGTGGTACTTTATTCCCTATTATTAGTGGCGGTCGGCCGGCCCTGCCGGTGCCTTCGCCGGCCGCCATCTCTCTCCCCTCACTTCTCTAGTCACCACACCCGGCCCCTTTGTGGGGCCGGCACGACCTACGTATAACTATCCGTTCCCGATTCCAACAGGTTATGGGTCCTCCACCAAGTTACAAATCAACGGGGACCTTCGCCCGTATCACCTCAACCAGTTAAGGGGTTGTATCCTGGGGTACCATGCACGAAGACTTGATGTGTTGTACCGTCGAATAGACTTTCTCCGATTCCTCCGTAGCCAAAGCGATCACAGTCGGAACGAAAGGCGTTTTGATCAAATACTTGCCATCGTCATAGAAGGCTTGGATCGTTGATGAATCCTTACACCGTTCCCAAATATTCCGGAGGGGGTGCTGATCGCCAAGTTTAACAAAAGCGGGCCAAGAGAATCTCCTTGTCGGACACCCGTACGAGACTGAACCGTGCCGTACAAGAGCGAAGCATCGTTGGGGTCGAAGTAATACACCGTGGAGCCCCGTGAATATATCATCTCAACCAAGGGGATAATAGGTTGCAAGCCGGGATTCTTGTACAACTCTGCAAGGAAACTCCGCCGGGAAATAGTGTTAAAGGCGTTTACCAAGTCCAAGCTTAGTTGTGACGAGTACAGTCCTGCAACAGTACATTGCAGGACATTGTACAGGTACTCGTTACGGATTCCAATTCGTGCTTTTCCACAGGACGGACGTATACTCGTGGGTACGTCGCTACTGCAATATTGTAATGGTGCTGATGCTACAGTACGACCAGTACCTCCCGGTACGTACAGATATGCATAATTAATCTAACCAGCCAGATGACGCGCCAGAGCGAGCTCTCCAATGCAGAAGGAGCCGCGTCGTGAGACCCAATGCTAGGCAGGCCGCGTCTCGAGGCGGATGACGACGGTTGAGCAGCACTAGCGCCTGACACGTAAGCGAAGCTTGCAGGCGTAACTAGTCTGGGCTGAAACCTATTTAAGCCCAGTGCAGTAGAGGGAGGTGACAGAACCTTTAAACAATTCCTTTGTTCATTTACAACATCTACTGCCCAAGTACAGCAGTGAAACATCTTTCATCAATTGCCTCTCGACAACATCATTTTGCCATCTTGCAACAACAGAACTAGACAGACTAGAACAGATTTGTGCTAGCGTTTAGCTTTCAAAGGCTAACCGCCACATTAGTAGGCTGCAATCAAGAATAGCTTGCAAGCCGATCCGAGTGGTATGAATGGCTCGCTCGATACCAACTTTGGTGAAAACCGAGCTTTGTATAGGGCTAGCCGCGACAAGACGTTGACAACAACAAGCGGCCGAACTTTATGAGCCGCACCCCGCGGGCGAGTGGCGTCACGGTCGACACATGTCTCCTTGTGAAGAGCCCACCCTGTCGCACTCGCCAAAACGTCTGCCGCATCATCGGAATTGTTTCCCGCCGAGTAGCGGTTAACCCACTTACGCCATGCCGGAACATTCAAGTCACAGACTTGTTTCCATCGCCAGTCATCAACATGGGGGGCTAGCAAGCGAGGTGCTTTTCTCAGGACAAGGAGCATAGACTCCTCCCATACTTTGAGGCTGTCACGGTCATATAGATAATTGAGGGGTGGGCGCGCCGGGGGGGGAGGGGGTCGGGGGGGTCACAATCGAGGTGGGGAGTACCATGCGGGGGATGCAACACCTGAATATATATATATATATCGATTATAAGAAGCACAATAGGAACGTGGACACGGGAAAAGGGGGCATGTCAGCAATATAAAATCAATTCATCATCTTCGAATAAAGAGGGCAATGGAATCTAGCAAGCAAAGAAAGTGAGGGGGGCAAAGAAGCCTAAGCCCGCGAAGAATGAAGGCACGCAACATCATTTGCACCACCCGCATACAAGGCATCACGAAGATAAGAACCAAGCGTGTAATGTAAAACAAAGGACGCCTCATGAACTCACGACGCACGCACGTGTGACATTTTCCTAAGAGAACAAACTGAAAGGTAGCTACGGGATGAAGCGCTGCATTGGCGTTGGTGGCGCGTCGAGCCGGGCCGTAGCTCCTCAATAGGGCTTCTACGAGCCGATACTCTTTGGCCTATCCGGATGTGGCGGTTAGCCTTCGAAAAGCTAACTCCAAACACAAATTTGTTATGTTCTGTTCAGTTTTGTTTTGTGGTTGCTTAATGGCAAAGTGTGGCGGTTAGCCTCTGAAAGCTAAACGCTAGCACAACTCTGTTCTAGTCTGTCTAGTTCTGTTGTTGCAAGATGGCAAAATGATGTTGTCGAGAGGCAATGGTGAAGATGTTTCACTGTTGTACTTAGGCAGTAGATGTTGTAAATGAACAAAGGAATTGTTAAAAGGTTCTGTCACCTCCCTCTACTGCACTAAGCTCAAATAGGTTTCAGCCCAGACTAATTACGCATGCAAGCTACGCTTACGTGTCAAGCGTTAGGGCTGTCTAACCGTCGTCATTTGCCTCGAGACGCGGCCTGCGTAGCATTGGGTTTCACGACGCGGCTCCTTCTGCATCGAGAAGCTCGTTCTGGCGCGTCATCTGGCTGGTTAGATTAATTATGCATATCTGTACGTACCGGGAGGTAATGGTCGTATTGTAGCATCAGCACCATTACAATATTGCAGTAGCGACGTACCCACGAGTATACGTCCGTCCTGTGGAAAAGCACGAATTGAAATCCGTAACGAGTACCTGTACAATGTCATGCAATGTACTGTTGCAGGATTGTACTCGTCACACTCGTACCCTCCCCCTCTTGACAGATCAATGAGGCCGCCGCGAGGCAGACCTCCGTGGTTCTTGGCTCCTTTACTGAAGCAGTTACTGGGACTCAGGAATGCGCGATGGGTGAGCGTGCATGAAGTCAGTGTACGCCTGAGTCTTGGCAAATTTTTGCCATTGAGGCGTCTCCAAGATTTTTTGTAACGCAATTGTTCGATGCACCTCGTTCAATCGGTGCCATACAGGTGGAATGTCGTCATCACGGAAGTGCGTCATGAAGAGCAGATATTTGCCTCGTCGCCCAGGTAGCGACTTGATGCACACAGCAGAGATGTGCGAAACGTCAAACTCCTCGTCGTCTCCTTCAGGTACTGTCACCGGGACAGCTAGTCGTAGCGGAGCGGTAGAGCAGGGTCGTAAGTTATTAACATGGAACACAGGATGTAAGCGTACTGTCGCTGGTAGTTTCAATATGTAAATGTGTTTCCCAATTTGCTCCTCCACTGGAAAAGGGCCGAGCTGTCTGTCTCTGAGTTTCCGGTTCGGTTGTCCTCGCAGAAAAAGATTTGTTGTGACGACTGACACCTTGTCTCCATTAGCGAATGGTGGCGCTTTAGACGGTTCTGTGCGCGCTTGCATCTCGTCCTTGTGTAGTTGTAACACTGAGCGTACCATGGTGTGTACTTCCTGTAACAATCTCAATCGTTCTGTTGCGTCTTGCGAAATTGGAATCGACGGTCGCATGCTGAAGAGCAGGTCAGGAGGCTCCTCAGGAGAAAAACCAAAGTTAGCCTCGAACGGTGTGTGCTCAATTCCGAGTGCACGCGAAGCGTTGTACGCAAACTCCACTTGCGGTAGAAGTGTCGACCAATCAGAGCCATCATAGCAACAGAAGCAACGAAGAAGCTGCTGAAACGTGCTGTTCACTCGCTCTGTCAACCCGTCTGTTTCTGGGTGTCGGCTGGAAGACATGTTCAGACGCGTTCCAAGACGTCTCCATAGTGTCTGCCAGAAAGCGCAGACAAATTTCGGGTCGCGGTCGCTGATCAGCACACGGGGAAGTCCATGTAAGCGGTAGACTCCCTGTAAAAACAAAGTGGCAGTTTCTTCGGCAGTAATCGACTCTGTACATGGCAGAAAATGGGCCATTCGAGTAAGATGGTCTACTACAATCAGCACATTGTTAAAGCCGTTGCTTTCAGGTAAGTGTGTCAGGTAGTCAAGACCAACTGTGTGCCACGGTCTGAGTGGAACATGTAATGGGTAAAGAGTCGCAGCCATCTGCGGTCGAATCTTCGCTCGTCGACACACGACGCAGCGTTCACAGAAATCTTTCACGTCTTGGCGGATTCGTTTCCACCAGAATCTGTCGAGTGCTTTAGCAAGAGTGCTAGCAACTCCTCTGTGACCATCTCACGAACTTTCGTGCAGCTCTGTGATCAATCTCAGTCGGAGCTCAGAGTTCTGTGGTATACAGAGACGATTGAGTCGCCAAAAGTATCCGTCTCTGGCTTCTATCCGGCTGTCTCTTTTCCACTCACCATCGTCCCCATAAAACGAATCTTGTGAGAACCCCTCGCGAATGAGATCAGCGAACTCATGGCTCAGCTGCAGCGCGTCAACATTAAGTGAATTTAACTGTGCGTCTTCAAACAGCAGCTGGGACTTCCGTCGTAATTCTCGATCTGACGGAACCTCGCCATCCCAAAATAAGGGTACTGTGGCCTGAGGTACGAAGTCTGGACGTCGGCTTAACGGGTCAGCTTCGTTCAGAGCTCCCTTGCGATATGCAAGTGTCATCGAGCCCACAAACGGTTGCAAATCCCGCAGGTATCTTGCTTGCCGCTTGTTCAGCGTGTTGTTCGGTTGCCTGAGCAGATGTCGCAGTGTGTCGTGGTCTGTTACGACAAGGAACTTAGAACACCCTTCAAGATAACACCTCCAATGCTTGACAGCTTCGCATACGGCCAAAGCTTCTAAGTCGTACGCAGAGTAAGTGTTACCACGCTCAGCTGGATTCAGCTTGCGCGCCCAGTAAGAGACTGGTTGAAGACCTCCTCCTTGGTCTTGCAACATGACTGTTGCAATCCCCACTGTTGAAGCATCTGTAGCCACGGTGAACGTCGCGTCCGAGCCGACCTCCGGAAGGATCAGGCATGGCGCGGAAATGAGCCGTAACTTGAGAGTCTCGAAGGCTTCCAAACAGGCAGGCGTCAGCGTTACCTTCTGTGGCTGGGACTTCCGCAGTAAGTCCGTCAATGGAGCCGTAAGGTCGCTAAAATGGTGTATGAATCTGGCATAGAAGTTGCAGAACTGTACGAAACTGCGAACCTCCTTCTGCGTCTTGGGCATTGGCCAGTCTGCAACGGCCTCGACTTTCTTTGTAGAAACCGAAATTTTACCGGCTGACACAGTGTAGCCCAAGTATTCAATCTGTTGTAATCCGAAGAAGCATTTCTTAAGGCGTAATTTTAGCCCTTCCTCCTTGAATCGCTGTAGCACTAAACGTAGGTGCTCCAGGTGCTCCTCCAGTGTTCGACTGAAAATGCAGACGTCATCCAGGTAGACTGTTACGAACTTATGTAAAAAGTCGCGAAGAATGTCGTTCATCATCCTCTGAAATGTAGCTGGTGCGTTGCACAGTCCAAACGGCATGGCGACCCATTCCATTAAGCCATCAGGGGTCTGAAAAGCCGTCTTGTGAACGTCTTGATCACGCACTCGAACTTGCCAGAATCCCGAAGCGAGGTCGAGGTGTGTGTAAAAATTCGCGTCCTTAAGTTCGTCCAGAGTATCATCCACACGCGGTAGTGGGTAAGCATCTTTACGCGTAACCTCGTTAAGGCCACGGTAGTCAATGCACAGACGTAGCGAGCCATCAGCTTTCCGCACAAAAAGAATTGGCGAGCCAAACTCACTGTAGATGGGACGTATTAAACCAGCCTCCACTGCGTCTTTGAGCTGCCGATTTAGCTCAGCGCGCTCTGCGGGTGACAATCTGTTCAGACGTTGTAGTCGCATTGGGCCAATTGTTTCAATGGGATGATCCCAGTGTCTGCTTACAGGTGGAGAGTCGACTGGTTGCAGTAACTCCGGGAAGTCATCGAAGAGTAACGACCGGAAGTTGTCACGTTGTTCTGCAGTTAGCTCCTCTCCAGTGTGAAAGTCTGTCGGTTGTTTAGCGGCTGACGTGAGTTCAATGACGTAAAAATCAGCATGACGTCCCCTGCTGCGGCGCGTCTTGCGCATGAGCTTCTGAACTTTCGTAGACGAAAGGAGTAGACACTCAGGGCGTCGTTCCTCGAGGGTAGTCTCCACAGATGTGCCGTCCATTAGTGTAAAAATTCTGGTTGTACCAAACTGTAAAGAGGCATGTTCGTCATCAAGCCATGGTAAACCCATGATTAAATCAGCTGTACGTAAAACACGTAAGACGTAGAAAGTCCGGTGAAATTCGTGTCGAGCCAGCTCAAAAGTGACGTCACAGACTGTCGTAGAAGTCACTCGTTGTCCGTTAGCGAGTCGAACTGGAGTTTTACTTGCAGACTTCCGAGTCTGTAAAGCAAAGCGTTGTACAAAGTCCTCTGACACAAAATCAAGCGTCGCAGCGCAGTCCACTAACCAAGAAACTTGGTGTCCGCCATCATGAGTTTTCACAGTCAGCTCAGTTCGAATTAGCGGGCGAGCTTCTGTGAGGTCAGTCAGTAGAGCTGTAGCTGGCGAAGAAAATTGTCGCAGCGTAGCGATGGACCCCACAGTAGTGGTGGTGGTGGTAGTAGTGGTGGTTCCGCGTTGTCTGTAGGTACTGGTACCGAGTCGGGTTTATCAGGTGCTGTAGGTTCTGGTGAGTCGTTAAACGCACAATCTGCGTCGACTAACCACAGCTGTACACGCCAAGGAGCTGGAGCAACCACCTCCTGTTGCGCTGGGTTCTCCAGTGACTGACGAGTAAAAAGCTGAGTTCTCGCTGGGAATTCTTGGTAGAGTTTCCAGTGCTTAGTCACTTGAGTAAATTTCGTCAATTTCGGTAGTACAAATACAGCCATCGTAGATGTCGGAGATGTTCGACGACAATCCTCAAAATGCTGCGCAATCTGCTCAGCTAACTCCCAGGGTGGGTTGGTGAACACCCGTTCTCCTGACAAATCTCTGTCTAGAATCGAGTCACTCGGCGAACAGTGAGGTAGGTCACCGTGCGAGTTAAGACCTTCATCATCAGCACATCCCTCCAATGTGAAGTTGAATTGTGCATGCAGAGGGTCAAAGACTGAGTCAACCAGTTTCCAATCAACTGAACGTCTGGTTACAATTTTACGACTCTGTCTCTGCTTAGTCTGACGTCGACGACCTGCTACTAGCGTTACAGGTGTCGCGACTGTAGTCGATGGAGATGCCGAAGGTGTTTCGACGACCTCTGTCGCTAACAATGTCTCAGAATGAACAGTAGATGTAGCCGGCTGCTCCAGTTCATTTGTAGAACAACCTTGCCACCATCATTGCTTCTTAGGTTCCATCGGTGCCTTGCCCTTGAACTCCGGGCATTGGAACAGTCGGTGTCCCTTCTTGTGGCACTTGAAGCAGAGTCCCTCGTCCATGTGTCGCTTACGCTCCTCAGATGTCATTGCATTTGCGAGTGTGTTAAAATCTTCGCGGCCAGATGTCTGACCACGTCCGCCATTGTTGCCACCACGACCACCATTGTTGCCACCACCACGTTCACGTCCGCGGCCACGACCACGGCCACCTCTATTACGTTTCCAGACGTTAGAGGCCTCCTCGAGAGGATCATCAAAGTTGCGCTTGCGTGTAGGCTGGGCTGATGGACCAGCAGCAGACCTCGCATTGCTGAGTTCCGGCGAGTATGTCACGACGTCATTCAAAAAAAATTGCAGCTCCACTAGCGTAATCTGGTATCCCTTATGAGCTCGGTGTTATTTAGCCTGATTCTTGAGCGAAGTGTTCGCTAGGCCATTAATGAAGCGTACACACTGTACATCAGCTGTCAGGTGTTCACGAGACCGACGTAAGTAGTCGTTGTACTGCTTAGTGTAGACCGCGTAACTCATCGTGCTGCTCTGCGTAAAGCTTAGCAAAGCGTTAATTGCGTCGTCCTTGATGTTCGGAAGAAACATTGACTTGCGTAACTCCGTAACAAGCTCGTCGTACGTAGCTGGAATTGGAGGCTGAGTTTTCCGGTTCAACCACCACCCATTCATATGTCTAGCAAACTGTGAAGTAACCCAGATAACTGCGTCGTACGAGTCAGCCGTAATCCCAAGCATGACAAACCGCTGAGGCTGTGCTTCGAGCCAATCCTCCAGTACATGGGGTACTTTACCAGTCTGATTCGGTGAATTAATTGCAGCTTTACGCTGAGTCTCCGTGAGGGTTACAGGTAGTCCAGCCAAGTTGTGGGTAGGCATCGGCATTCCCACTCGTAAATCCGTAGGTCCTTCACCAGTCAGTCGATTGATGTATCCACGAATCAGCAGCCAGACGGAACTAGAGTCGACCGTTGTAAACCGGGAGTACATGTGAAACTGTCTCGGGATAGACGCGTCATCAAACAGGACTGGAACGTGTTGACGGGTCGCTCGGAAAAAGAGTTCCCATTGAGTCACGTAGCCAAAGTGAAGTAACTCACTCTTGTGCTTCTCAGCACGAAGTAATCCCTTCTGTGTGGGCGTAAGTGTCAGACCGTCGATGTTGATGGTTTCCGGGACGACGTAAGTGCCATCCGGATTAACTGCCGACTGTGCTAAAACAGCCTGCTCAACCTGAGCAGGTGTGCGTAAGTTGTTCGTAGCAAACAGGACAGGAATAGAAGCCGAGTACACGTAGACAAGCTGTCGTCCTTGAGGTAGCGTAACTAAGACAGGATCACCACTCAAAAGCGTTAAATCATCCGGTGTCAAAACAAGACCAGTTTCCTCGTGTAACTCACGAACGGCAGCGTCGACATGCTCTTCATTAGGTAAGACAGAGCCAACTGGGAACCAAGTTTTACCAGAACGAGGCTCACGTTGTAATACCAGCTTCAAGTCCGACGATTTAGTTCCTCCAACGTGAATAACCAACACCACGTAATGTCCGGGTCCTAGAGAAGCCATCTCAAATCAATCAAGCAACGTCGAGCGAATCAATGAGCAACGAAAACGTGCGTCGACCAAAGAGCTCCGAAACCAGTGTGGCGGTTAGCCTCTGAAAGCTAAACGCTAGCACAAATCTGTTCTAGTCTGTCTAGTTCTGTTGTTGCAAGATGGCAAAATGATGTTGTCGAGAGGCAATGGTGAAGATGTTTCACTGTTGTACTTAGGCAGTAGATGTTGTAAATGAACAAAGGAATTGTTAAAAGGTTCTGTCACCTCCCTCTACTGCAATGGGCTTAAATAGGTTTCTGCCCAGACTAATTACGCATGCAAGCTACGCTTACGTGTCAGGCGTTAGGGCTGTCTAACCGTCGTCATCCGTCTCGAGACGCGGCCTGCCTAGCATTGGGTTTCACGACGCGGCTCCTTCTGCATCGAAGAGCTCGTCCTGGCGCGTCATCTGGCTGGTTAGATTAATTATGCATATCTGTACGTACCGGGAGGTAATGGTCGTATTGTAGCATCATCACCATTACAATATTGCAGTAGCGACGTACCCACGAGTATACGTCCATCCTGTGGAAAAGCACGAATTGGAATCCGTAACGAGTACCTGTACAATGTCATGCAATGTACTGTTGCAGGAATGTACTCGTCACAAAAGTGGTAGTGCATGTGAGGAGAGATGAGAAGATGTCTCACTGCTTGAACTTTAGCAGCAACATATTATAATTGAACAAAGGGCGCCCGCCGGCGGCGCAGCGGCGGCGGCCCCGGATGGGGTGCGCTCGCAGGCCCGTCGGCATCCCCTCACCTCCCCGTGGTGGGCGCTCGAAACCCCGTAGCCGTGCCAGGCCTGGCACGGTAGGGGGCTAAGAGGGCCGACAGCTCGATCCGCGGGATCATCAACTGTCGGGAAAGCCATGTACAGAGGGCTTTTGAAAAAATAATTTCTGTGCAATACCGGCACCGAGATCTCCTGCTCGGCCCGTCCGATATGTTTTTTCGCGTACAGATACTACTAAGAACAGTCCTACCTCGAGGGGGTGGGACCTGTACTTCATGAGCGTTTGATTGCGAGGAGGGTACGGCCGGATCTGCGGCGGGGGTGGGTGTTGGAGCTGGTAGTGGCCAGCCGGGAAGCAGCGCCAGGAAAGGGCGCTCGCTAGCCGCCGACCAGCCATGTGCCAGTCGACACTTCTCATGGGGGGAAGCAAGACCTGGCACAGGCCGGTGGCCGGTCGCAGGTAGAGGAGCGGCTATGTGAGGCGGCGGCGATCCTCTAGATCAGCCGCCGCCGGAAAGCCCAGTGCGGAGGGCTTTTTTGGAAAATTAAACAAATGTCCGTACCCGGCGTCGAGCTAGTTGGGGAGCAGCACCAGGGTAGGGCGCTCACTAGCGAGCCGCCACGCCGACATGATACATCTCCCGAGGGGGGAGGAGTATGCTTGGGCGGCAAGGAGACCAGTCGCGACGGAAGGAGCGACAAGATCTGGCGACGACGACCCTCCGGGTCGGCGCCGCCGGAAAACCCCGTACGGAGGGTTTTGACTAATGTCCGTGCACCCGCGGCCCGACGGATCCGGCTACGGCGACCCGACCCCCCCCCCCCCTCCTCGATACCCACTATTGGATAGACGAGACCCTTGCGGGGGGGGCCGGGTGAGCGCGGAGGCCCCTGTTTCAACAAAGTATGTTAGGTGGACGCGCATCAGAGGGGGGAGGGTACGGACGCATGCCGGACTACCTGAAAGGTACCCGGGTACCAGGCAGAGAAAAAACCGGGGAAATGAGCGGGGAAAATTCAGGTGCGGAGACGCCCATTTTTTCTATGTCTATGTGTCTCGGTCCCCCCTACCTGCCCTCGAGGTGACGGGGGACCTCGACAAGGAGGACCGTCGCGTCGGCGGATGCGGCGGCGACCTTGGCGGGGCTTACGGGATGGGGCGGCGGGATCGACGAGCGACCACGCGAGGAGGGGTTTTTTGTCAGCCTTTCCCCTCCTTTCTTCGGCAAGACCGAAGTCACGCGGGAGCTAGATTAGGCTGGCCCGTCGTCCCTCCCGAACGCCGGTCGGCACCCCGGTTCGGTGGGAGCGGGCCGAGCATCGTGAAGGTCGAGCAGCAGTTTAGTTTTGCATTTCTCGACAGGTGGATTTATTTTTAGATCTGCTTTTCTTTATTACAAAATTATTACGCTGTTACTGCTTAGGCGGGGGGACTGTGGCAATTACTGCGGTTGCTTACAGTTTTTTTAACTCCCGAGGAACGTCGACACACATTGCAGATAGGTGTGTCGATAGGTGTACCTGGTCGAAGAGACCCGGGCCCAACTTGCTACTAAGTCTTGTATGGCGAAGTAGAGTGGCCCGAGAGACAGCAGTCGGTCCAGTTTGCCGGCACATGTTGTAAAACATTTCCAAATTTTTTGAACAAAGGGAATTGTGAAATGATTGTGTCACCTCCCTCTACTGCACTAGGCTTGTATAGTCTTTGCCTCGTTAGCTTACACTTGCTCTTGCTTGGCTTACATGTCAGGTGCTAGGGCTCTCCAACCGTCATCAACAGATGACTTCCGACGCGTCTCGTCTAGTCTTGGGAATCACATTTTGCACGGGAAACCTCGCTTTGCGCGTCGTCCGGCTAGTTACAGTAGTTGTGCGTACCTGTACGTACCGGGAGGTACTTGTCGTACAATGCGCATAAGAACCGTTGTTAAATCGCAATAGCGACGTACCCACGTTGTACGTCCTTCCGATGGAAAAGCACGAATTGGAATTAGTAACGAGTACATGTACAATGTCATGCAATGTACTGTTGCATGACTGTACTCGTCACACGGGCGTGTCCTACGCCGCCGCCTTGGATGGTAGATGGGGGCATATTCGTCGCCATGGTGAATAGCCGCGGCCCGTGGCCGATTTTTCTTGGAAAATGAGTTGACTGGGGCCTAATGTATGTTTTTTACCTAGTCGTCTTGGGAAGGGTGCCCATTTCCGCGGCCATCATGGAGGCTCCAAAGATGCCAAGTTTTTGTTGTATACGTACCACAAAAGTTGTACGTATACGACACATTCTCGCGAGGCATGTGTGAAGTGGTACGTATACCACACATTCTCACGCGATGCAATAGCATCAATGCGGGTTGATTGCCAGTCCCTTATCCGCCGGGGGCGCAAAAAAAAAAAACTAACTAGGCTACTTGTACCCTTCCGTTTGTTAAGCTGTTAAGTTGCTTAATTCCAAACGATACTCTTCATGCTCTTTAGTGACGCGGGTTCGAATCCGGGGATGGTACCACACCGCTCAGCTATCCCCGGGTTTCGGATCTGCTGATCTAGTGACTTGGGGGTAGCGTGAGGGGTTAGGGCTATAGGTAAGTGCCGGGCAGTTAGGGTTTCCCTCCCTCCTTGTCTCTTCCCTGTAAACAGTTTAAGGCCAATTCTTAGATGAACTTTGCCACCATCCGCGAAAGATGAGATGTACCCCTGCGTATCGCGAAGGTGACTACCCTGCTTATTGCTCACTTTTCAGGATCATGATTTGAAATATCGCGTTAGTCATGACTTCATGGCTCCGCACCGTCATCTTGTTGTTGATGTGACGGTTACAAGTGCTCGCACGAACACCAATGTTCCTCGTAAAGGTGCTCGTCTCCCACTCTCTGGCAGCCTTGCATTGGGAGCTCAGCATGGCAAACTTGATGCGGACCTCCGCACTTCCGCTTTGCTTGGCACGCCTTCGGTTCAGTCGATCCATGACTACTATCCCTTCGCCATGGAGGATGGGGGCCGGTTGGCGCCGATGGCGGTTGATTTGGTAGATCGTTTGGCCATTTTGGTGGTTGTTAGTCGCTTCCTTGGAATGGATGCCGCTGACTCTCACTCCTTGCGATGTGACAATTATGTCCGTATGCAACATTTGTTCGTCGATCTACTTCTGTTCCGTTTCGGCGTTTTTTGGGGGATGTGCGACGTGAATTCATGCAACGTCTTTCTGCTGTTCTTCATGGGACACTGGGCTCTTATCTCCGGGACGCTTTTCAGGAGGGCAGTGCCGACGCTGTGGCATGCCTTCCTGCTCCTCGGGCTTAGGTTTTTTCCTCTTTTCTTCTTTTTGCTTGGTGGCCTCCACTGCTTTTTCTTGTAAGAAATTTCTTAAATTTCGCGTTAGTCGCTACTGTTGGCAGCCTTCGCCGCCATCTCAGTTCTGTATCTCATCTTTCGCGGATGGTTGCTAAGTTCGTCTGAGAACCATCTTTGTTGTGTAGCGAAAATATTTGGCTTGTCGTTTATTTATGTCGTTTTAGGGATGCGCGGTCCTCTCACCACAGATTTCCAATTTTCGACTGCAATATGAACCGCCCCAATACAGCCGGACACTTCCCAGGCTAGCAGGCCCACGCTCCCGATTTCCGTCGTCCTGTTGAAGTTCCTTGGATCGCGTATTTCAATCGCACTCACGAGACGCGAGGTAGGCGTCGGCAGGCGACAGTAGGGCGTCGCGGGCCTGTCACCCCCTCAGCACGTTGCCTCGAAGACTGCCAATCGGCGGACTCACTTTTCAAAAGCGGACATGACGGCCGCGACGATCCCGCAAGGTGGCGAAGAACTGTCAACCGCGGCGGTGCTTCCGGTGGTTGATCTGAGTGTGTATCTGAATGATAAGGGCAACCAAAGTGCGAAAGAGACCCTGTGCACGCAGGTGGCGGAACTGTTGAAGCAGTCGGGTTGCCTTGTGGTACGTCTTAGTCAGCGACGCTCGCAAAGGCAACCCGACACACCCGCGAATTCCTAACTCTCGAGGGTTGCTAAAGTAGGCTACGACTGCGTAGGTGCGTGACCCGCGCGTGGATACGAATGACAACGGCCAGTTTATGGACATGATGGAGCGGTATTTTGAGCGGGGTGCTGACGAAAAGTTGGTCGACACTCGTCCTGAGCTGAGCTATCAGGTGAGGTCGACGTACCTTGGCGTTAGTCTGCTTTCGGTGCTACACTGTGGGCCTATCCAGGTGTGGGCATAGAAAAAGTCTGTGGACATAGAAGTTTGGAAGAGCTATCGTCATGGGTGAATATGTGTGACCTGCATGACGTGCAGGTTGGTTACACTCCAGAAGGAGCGGAAGTGCCGCGCGTGGTGAAGGTTTGTAAATTGCCCTCCCAAGCTCATAAAGCTGCTATAACCGTGATATACGCATGGTACAGCTTGCGTCGGGGTTCAATTCAGAAGTGATCAATTTGCTGAAGGTGCTGATACAGTGGTGGGGGTGCTGTGGGGCGGTGCTGCTCTCAATAGGATAAGCAGATGCAGGAGATGATTCTGTCTCAACCGAGCAGCCACAAAGCTGTCATGCCAGTCGGGGCAGGTGGGGCACTGAAGTGGTGTCACATATCTATTGCGGAAGCCTTGCGGGTGATAGAGTAGGTGTCTCGCTGAGAGCCAAGGGGCAAACTGCGCTGAATGGGTCGCGTTGTGGCAGACATTAAGTGCCGATACATGTGGCCACTTCGGCGAGAAGAGCGTCAGGTGCAAGAGAGATTTGAGGAGCTGAATGCAGAGTGTGTCAGTCCACAGGTATGAGCTGTAAAAGCCCCGCTTGAGTGCACGCGTCACGACCACGCGTGCCATTGGCATGCTTCATCAAACAGTGAAGCACACCTGATGCTCCCTGCTCGTCGATTTTTTCCATCGCAGGGGATTCCAGAGTGGAAATCTCAAATGGATAAGTGGGGCGAGAAGCTTTTGCGTACGGTGGAGACTGTGTCAGAGATTGCCGCGGTTGGCTTTGGGCTGCCCACCACTGCCTTTACCTCGCTCATGCAAAACGCTCCACACATCCTTGCGCCTACTGGCAGCAATTTGGAGCGACACGGCCAGGTTGGGGCATGCTACGCAGGGTAGGTACCGCATGTTCACTCACTACCTTGAAATATAGACGGTCGCGCCACTCGTTTGGGCTTAACGGAGACTCTGGCGAGCCTGGTCGGAGGAAGTCGCTGCCCAATGCACGTGTGATACCTACCCGTCCTCTGAGAAGACTGCCACCCCTGTTGCTCCTTCAGCTTCCACTCAGACCTCAATTTCATCACAATTCACGGGAAGTCGCGCTTTCCCGGCCTCTTTGTATGGCTGCGTGACGGCCGCCGAGCATCAGTGTCCATCCCTGATGGCTGCCTCCTCCTTCAGGTGCGCATCTGTCGATAAAGAACTCACTCGCTCTTTTCGCTTTCGTAATGCCAGTGTTCCATCTGATTGGTTAGCCTGACAGTCATTCTTTGTACCTCTCTTCTTAGGCTGGTATGCAACTGGAATGGCTTACTGGCGGGGCAGTTGAGGCGGGCATGCACGAGGTACACACACACACAAACACACACACACACACACACACACACACACACACACACACACACACACACACACACACACACAGATTGTCCAAATAAAGCTAAGCTTAACGCATAGCTACCTAATGAAACGAGAGCTGATATAAGACGTGGGTGCCTATTGCAGGTGGTTTGCACAGAGGCCACGCAGAACGCCATCGCTCGGGCCAAGGCTGTAGGCAGGAGCCTCTGGAGGGTGTCCTCTACAGTGTTCAGTCATATTTCCTCTAACCAGATATTACAGCCCCTCGGCTCCTTTGGGACTCCACAGGCAAACGTCAGTCGAGAGTAACTCTGCCCTTTCCTTTACCATCTTTGACTGGGGCATCAGTGTACACCTGCATTACCCACCGACGATCGGGGACGACCCGATCAGCCCATTGAGACGGTCGTGGCGTGTCGTGTGGTTGTGCAGGCAAAGTATCCTGCGACCTATGCTGGTGACCAAGTGCGGAAAGATCTGGAGCTCATCAGCCTGAAGGCGAAATAGGAAAATTTCTAGTGAAGCTGATGGTGAAACGGGTAGTGCGTTTTTCCACGTGCTAGACCATTTCTAGCAGCACTGATCGTGGACTGGGGGTTTTGCAGGTTGTGTCGTGAGATGTCGACTTTAGATTCTGTGTACTTAGTTGTCTGGCAATGTGGTTCAACCGCTGTTGCCGTGGGCTGGTCTAGTAATCCCTTCTGTAGTGTCCAACTGTGCCGGCGCCTTACCTATTGCAGTGATCTCTAAGCTGATCCAATCTCTTAGATTTATTGTGTCCTATTCTGGTTGTGGACAGTGGTTGTGTAAGCAACATGACGATTTAGGTGAAAGATTGATTTGTGATTTAACCAATCTTGTGTTTGCGTACATTTGGCGGCGAGTGACAAGAATCAAACATCTTGTTGGCTTATCGAATATTACCGTCCGCACTCGCTCTGAACTGCTGGACGCTCTGACTATGGAAATTAGCTATACACAGTACTTTGTTGTGTTCTTCGTATGCCTCATGCGCATGCACGAACAACAACAAATTGCAACGTGTACTGGATGCACTCTCCGGGTAATTTCAAAAGACCACCCCCTCGCTACCATATTTGTCTGACAATCAATGCATGGCCATGTACCCTATTCCTTAGATATATATTGGGACTAAATGATAAAACCAACGTACCACCCATCGTAGCCCCCGCATAGTATACCACTCGTAGTTCAACATAGCTCCACGGCCGCTATCGCTCACCACTTGGAGGTAGAGGTGGGACCGACATGAGTGTGGGCTTCTATCTTTCGGGGCCGGTGAACATAGGCCTTGGCTAGCAAATTCCCGTGCAAGGGTAGCATGATGATTGTTGTGGAATTCGTTTAGCCAACGCCCTCCTTTGTAAGAGGTGTTTGTATGTAGATTTATTGACGTCCTATGTGCAGTAATCCAATAAAGCCCGTTACTATTGAAAATATTCAATTACCCTTCACTTCCGACGGTAATGGCCACCACAATCAAGTGGGGCGGGGTGGAATTATGACGAATAAGCGCTGACCAACGCGTGTGCTCCAATGACTTGGATGCGTCTATCGCCGCGCCCGAGTTGTCGTGGCTCACACGTCGGGTTTGTGGCCCATTTTTGGCGGCCTCAAATTCACATGTGCACGTTACGATGCACGCCTCTATGTGCACCTCGGTATACTTTTTTGTTGTGAGAAGCAAGGAAAGTAGTCAACAGTGGGTTCCCAACATTAATTACAGGAAGGGCCATAGACACGACGACAATTTCTCAACATGTATGCCCATTTGCTATGGAATCTGCCGACTAGGCATGCTTTTTAGCGACGATTTGGAGCACATGGACAATTACTAGGAGGGGTAGCCCTACCCTAGACTCAACCCATACCTTGCATCACGTAAAGAAGGCCTAAGATGGCATATGACGATGTGTCTATGTTGTCGAAATCCAATTTCAAATCTCAAATGCCAAGATACACGACATAGAGGCGTGCATGCCCCCGCCGGTGGCCCATTGTCGTGATTAGAACTTAATGGTGAGAAGCCACTAAAAGACATCTATTCTTTTCCGGTGCGCACGCCTAATACACGAAAGGTCGCGGGTTCGAAACCCGGTGAGTCCAATCTTGGTATTTAGTAGGCGTATGTCGGTGTCACAACTGAGGGGGCGATAAGGAATGCATACACTCAGTGACTGACACTGCATGTCATCTCACCCTCAGCAAGTCCCTCGCACTTGCCTATCACATGACACGCACTCACCTTGCGGTGAGCACACGCCAACGTTTATTCTAAGCCTTTAGATGATATCTAGCGCTCATCAACTTGTCACCATCAGTAGCATAATCCACTCTATTGTAGATTGGCAAAAACGCATCCTACCGTCACTAAAGACAATAAAAAGATCCGAAGTACTACTAAAGTACTACTGAACCACACACCGGGGATGGGTCGGCAGTTTGAATGAGCTACACCGACCGTCTTCGCTCCGGGCCTGGCCTCCCGATGAGCGATAGACTGGTGGACACAGGGCCCGTTGAATTACAGGCACCGTCCACCTCTCCCCACCCGAGCCTAGCTCACCCATGTCAGTGGATTCGTAGCGACACCAGACGGTACACACAGCAAGGCGCAGCTCCCAGAGTTTTGAATTTTGTCTCCCCGACAGCTCTCGCCCCACCCACTTTGAAATCCGAACGTGTACCCACTCCAGTACTACGACCAGCCAGAAACAACCATCGCTTACAAAACTCCCCCCCTCCCGGGGGCGGCGCACCACACCGCGCCCCACCGAGCGTCCGGACGTTCACGTCCGCCGCCAACATCCTCCAAACCCAGGCCCCATCTGGCTTGGTCGTGTGCCGCCAACACACGCAACCCACTCGAAAACAGAATACAACCCAACAAAACTCAACCCCACTACTCGAACCCCACTCGACCACCATGTCCTCGTCCCCTGACCTCCTCCCCACTTACAAAAAGGTGCTCCTTCGGCCCCGCCCGGAGCACGCGACCTCCGGAGACCTCTACAACCCCATGACTCGTCTCGCGCGACACCCTCTCGCGCCTTTCCTCACCGTGCCTCAACAGACCCCGGTAAGGTACTACTTGGGCACCGCCTTGGACCCCTCCCCTGGTCGAGGACTCCAGTCACCTTTGGTCATGGCGCCCCCCCGGTCAACTAAAGACCTCGGGCTGGCCGACGACCTCCCTTCCCGTATGATCGACTCCTACCTCCTCACATGCCAGTACTCCACCTCCTCCCCCCAGATCAGCACTCATCGCCACCCCCCTCCCCCTCATGCTACCCTCCTACCCCATAACTAGACTAGTCTCCTCGCAGCTGCACGTGCCGCCTGGCCTGCCGCGCCGGCCCTTGCCCTATACGTTCCCTCTCGCCCGAACTCGCCGCTCGCCGACCGTCACCCCCCGTCCCACAGTAAGGACATGTCTCGCCCCCAACGTCCCCTCCCGCTAGCCTACGCTGATCCTATCGTCAACAGCGCACTTAAATCGACACCTCTCCCGCACCTTAATGCTTCCGAGCCACAGTGCTTTAAAATTCGACCAGTAATGCAATATCATTAAACTCGAAAGTCGTTTTCTTTAATCAGAGAAAAAAAATTAAAGGCCTGATTCTTGCCCCTGCACTAGCCACCGCCCTGATCAGCTCTCGTGGATACCCTATTAAACCATGCAAACACAGTTAGTGTGGAAGATAACGTACGCAAACGTAGTTACAGTCACAGTAACAGAAGTGTTAGAGCTGTAGCCTAGCGACAGCTCTGTACCGAGTCAAACAGTTTATCGGTATGTCCGATCTAGACATGTACTAATCATATCTAGAGTAGCTTACAGTAGCTATCTGCAACTAATACGTATGCGGTATTACTTACAACACTCCCCCTGAAGGTAGCTACGGGATGAAGCGTTGCATTGGGTCTTGTCCTCCAAGGATCGCACTTCGGTGTCGTGCTAGTGCAGGTCCTGGGAGGGGTTTGGTGAGCATGTCAGCCACCATCTGGTCAGTGGGGAGGTACCTCAACTTGATGGTCCCTTGCTCCACGTGGTCTTTGAGAAAGTGCCACTTCAGGCCGATGTGTTTAGTCTTCTCGCTGACCAAGGCATTTTGGGAGTATGCAATGGCGCTTTGGTTGTCCTCCCAGATGGTGGTGGTTTCGGTGATGGGGGAGTCGAAGATTTCCCCCAGGAGTTGTCGGAGGTGGAGTCCCTCCTTGGTGGCGTCAGCTGCAGAGTAGTACTCGGCTTCACACGTGGATTGAGCCACACAAGTCTGTTGTTTGGACTTGTAACTGATTGGCCCGCGTCCGAGGGTGAAGAGATAGCCCGAGCGAGACTTGCGGGTGCTGCTGTCGTTGGCCCAATCAGCGTCGGCAAAGCCTGTGAGTTGGAGACTGTGGTCCATGCCCCCCCCCAACGTCAGGCGCATGTTGATGGTGCCATGGAGGTAGCGGAGGACCTTTTTCAGAGCCTGCAAGTGTGCCTCGGTGGGCGAGGCTTGGGCAGAGCCGAGGATGCTCAATGCCGTGGAGACATCGGGGCGTGTACAAACGGCGGCGTATTGAAGGCTGCCCAGGAGGCTTGGGTAGACGTCCTTGGCCACTCCTGTGAGAGAAGGCGAGTTCAAGTGTGTAAGGCCGGCGAGGAAGCCTGGGTCCATCGGAAGGGACGACGGCTTAGAGTCAGACATGCCGTATTTGGCGAGGATGTCGCGCAGGTACTTGGACTGGTCCAGCGAGATTGTGCGCGTGGAGCGATCGCGGGTAATGTGCATGCCGAGGAGTTGGGAGAGGTCGCCTAGGTCCTTGATTTTGAACCGTGCTCCGAGTTGGGCTTTGAACGATGCGAGCCAGGTGGCATCATTGCAGGCTGCGGGAATGTCATCGACGTACAGGGCGATCATGGCGAAGACGTGGCCGGCGCGGTAGATGTAGATGCACGGGTCGGAAACGCATTGTTGCCATCCATGGTCGACGAGCCACGCACGAAGTAGCATGTTGAACTCGCGGGGGGACTGCTTAAGGCCGTAGAGGCAACGCTTGAGGTGACAAACCTTGGACGTTCCATCGGTGAAGCCGAGGGGCTGGCGGATGTACACATCCTCCCGGATGGGGGCGTAGAGAAACGCTGTGTCGATGTCAAGTTGGCAGAGTTCAAGGTCGCGGGCGGCTGCAATGGTCAGGAAGAGACGCAGGCTGGCCATGCGGATGACCGGGGAGAAGGTCTCTGTGTAGTCCAGTCCAGCGCGTTGACTGCACCCCTTGGCGACGAACCGCGCTTTGAAGCGGGAGACGTCGCCGGCTGTATCCGACTTGACTTTAAAGATCCACATGCTGTTAACGACCATGCGGCCGGGGGGGAGGTCCACAAGGTCCCACGTGCCGTTGCTGATGAGGGAGGAATACTCCTGTTGCATAGCGGCTTGCCATTGGGGGGCTTGGGCGCTGTCCAGCGCAGCTCGGTAGGATTTTGGTTCCACACACTCTCGGGCGGAGAGGAGGGCGACGGCAGTAGGGGACGTGCCGGCAGGTGTGTGTGGGGGACCAGTGACAAGGTTGGGGACGTGAGGGTGCTCAAAGATGTCCTCTTGAGCTTTTCCTTGTTCAGGATCACAACACGCCGTGACGAGTGTGGGTGGGTAGTCGGACAGGTGGGCAACCATATCGCCGTAGCGAATGGGGTGGGAGCGGAGCCGAGCATGGCGAGGGGTTGGTGGGGGGGGCAGGGGTGTGGGTGATGTGAGGTCAATGGGGTGGGATAGGGGTGAGTCTGCGGGGACGTCGTCCGAAGAGTCGGTGATGGCCGAGTCGACGGAGGGTTGTGTGTCGAAGCCTGGGGTGTCTTCCTGAAAGACAACATGTACGGAAGTGGTGATGCGACGTGTTTCCGGATTGTAGACACGATACCCGGGTGCGTCAGGGGGATAGCCCACCATGACGCCGCGAAATGCTTTTTCACTGAGTTTCCGACGTTGTTTGTCGGGGACCTTGGCGAAAACGGCGCAGCCGAAGACGCGGAACTTGGAGGCGTTGGGCACTGACGACGTAAGGAGTGTGAGGGGGACGCCCCCATGAGGTCCGACCGAGCGACTATACGTGCGGTTGCGAAGGTACACAACTGTGCTGACAGCGCACGACCACATGGAGTTGGGAACGGCCATGTTGTGGAGCATCGCCGATGCATTGTCCCGGATGGTGCGCCAGGGACGTTCGGCCTTGCCGAGCATGTGGTGGGCGTATGGGGCAGAGAACTGTACCCCGACGCCGAGGTGTGCGCACATCTGGCGAGTGACAGCAGCTTCAAACACAGAGTCAGAGTCAAATTTGAGGACCGGTGCGAACGCGCCCGTCTGGGAGTGATGGCGGGCATGCAGGTGTTTGATGTCCAAGAGGATGGTTTCCAATTCCGAACATGCGTCGTCTTTAGACTTAAGGAACCGCACCCACATGTAGTTGGTGTGGTGGTCGATGACGAGCAAGCAGTAGCGGAGGCCATGTGGGGAGGGGACATTGACCGGGCCCCAGAGGTCAGCGGACAGGTTGAGGAGGGGGTGGGATGGCTTCGCGCAAGCGGCTGTGTTGCGTGGTGCAGCTGTGGCTTTGTGAAGGAGACAAGAGTCGCACGAAACTTTGGTTACAGCGCTAGTTAACACAGGGCTAGTCGGGACACCGTGAGTATGTTGGGCCTGAAGGCTTTGCATGTTGAGGTGGCCATATCGACGGTGCCATAGGACGGGATCACACTGGGCAGTAAGGGCAACCTGAGGTGAGGGGTCAAGTGCCGGCGGGGCGGATGGGCTGGAAGGGAGGGCCGGCTGGTGGGGAAGGAGGTAGAGACCGTTTCCGGACGGTTCTAGCATACCCATGCCTGTGGGTACCAAAAGCAAACCAGTGTCAGAGTTGGAGGGGAATATGAATTCACAACCGCTGTGAGTTTGCATCCAGCTGACACTAAGGAGTCTGCCGATACGCTGTGCTGAACGAGATGATAGGTCAGGGGTGTAGAGTGCATACACAGTGCGGTGAATTAGCTGGCCAGAGGCAAGTCTGACAGAAAGTCGCACTGAGCCACTGCCCTTAACGTCAACGCCGACACCGCCCACGCGAGAGGGAGTGGAGGGGGGCGTGAATTTCACGAAGTCATCTCGGAACGCAGTGAGGTTAATCGAGCAGGCGGAATCAACGACCCAAAACTTTGACAGATTACGACCCGGGGCGAGGGAAGAGGAGAATGCCACAGAGCTGAATGGGACACTCACCTCGTCGTCAGCGTCGTCATCAACGCAGTCCGCGAAGGTGGGTAGGCAATCGGTGTCATCGGCGGGGGCGTCGTCGGCAGGGACGTCGCTCAGCAGCGCAGCGTGAGCAGAGGGGGTGCCGTCGGCGGCGCCGTACTTCTGGACTGTCAGCCTACGCTTGGCAAGATTCCACTTAAGAATAGCGTCATCAGTGGCATTGCACGCGGACATGAGATGGTGGAGGCTGCCACAAACGCCACACTTGTTGGGTCGATGGCCGCGAGGGTTACGGTGTGGTGGGCCTCGACCGCTGTGCGAGCCGCGGCCCGCAGCGACGAACGCGGAGATGGGAGGAGGTGATATGTCCGGAGCGGTTGCGTCCGGAGCAGGGTGGTCTTCCATGTTGTGCGCAAGGTGTAGAATGCTCGCCATAACTTCATCAGCCGACATGATGTAGTCCGTGTCGAAGGCGTTGATGACGCATTGCTTCGCCTGACCGTGTGGGCCGCTGCTAGAAATGCCGCGCAGCATGAGGAGACCGAGGTGGTGGGGGTGGATGGCAACGGAGCCATCAGCCAACTGGCATGTGTCGTTGTACTCGTCAAAGGTCTGGCGCATGTAGTGGACATAGTCACTGAGTGACTGACCGGGGCGCTGTCTGACCGTGAGATTGTCCAAGAGGGACAAGGAGCGAGCAAAAGACCGACAGTCGAGGCGTTCACAAAGGATGTCCCACGCGGCAGCGGCGCAGTCTGGGCGTGCTGGAGAAACGCATTTCATGGCTTGGTCAGCGCGCTTATTCGCGCTGGCTGCATGGAGGAGCAGCGTGTAGGCGTAGTGTTGCGCTTGTTCGTCGAGCCAGACGCCGGAGTCGCGGATGGCCAGCTGAGGAATGAGGTATGCGGCCTTGATGGAGAGGAAATTAAGGAAGGTCCTCTTCCATTGCTTAAAGTCCGTGGTCGGGCACATGACGGGGACCGACATCTTCATGGACCGGTTGAGGGCGTCCTTGTCGAAGCCGGGGGCTTCGTGTGCCGCCCGGTTGATGACCACCGGGTCGATAGTGGGGCGACGACGGCCCCGGGGGTTGGGGTCGCCATGTTGGAGTGGGGGAGAGTGCCGGCCATGAAAGGGAGGAGGTGGGCCACCGGGAAAGGGAGAGCGGCCGGCCATGGGACGCGGCGGGCCGTACGAGTGCGGGTGGTCACGGTAGGGGGGGATGAGATGAGAGGGCGCCTCCGTGATATGGGGGCCGGGGTGGTGAAGGGCATATCCGGCGTGGGGGAAGGGGGGAGGTGGTGGGAGGTGATCAACCCGGATGGCGTGACGCGAGGGGTCGTAGTGCGCCTCGGCACGCGCGGGCTCGCGGGGCGCATCGTGGCGGCGCTGTGCGACTGTGGGGTCGCTAACAGGGGCTGCAGCAGGAAAGAGTGTTTCTGCGTCCGGGGTTACGAAACCAGGCTGGGTATGGTCACTCAGGTGGAGGGTGTGACCGTCGTGGCTGTGCCGGACGGGTTCGAGTGGGGCATGGTGGCGGCGCTGAGCTACAGGGGGGTGCGGATTAGCACCCGCAGCAGCGACAGCACCCTCGGCCGACTGCGAGTCGAAACGAGCAGTTAAGCTCGCCACTTGCGCAACGAGCAGCGCGAGAGTATCGGGGGGGTGATCGAGGGTGCTCTGGTGAGAGCCTGACTCAGGGGAATCAGCAGGTGAATCAGGCGGGTTTTTCTGCTCCATTTCGACAGAGGGAAAAAAAAGAAAGAGCTGAAGGAAAAAACAGGCAGCGGTAAAAACCGCTAGCCGGACTCGTGCCTAACAGCGGTATGCTAAGAGACGGCCTGATGCCCGCCGACCCCTCGGCCTGTAGCCCCGGGGTGTCTCAGAGCACCTTTTCTGTATCCTCCACCCAGTGTGGGGCACAAGTCGAGGCCAAGGCCAGGACAGGTGGAGCGCTGCGCTGGTGGCTGATGCGCGAGGCTAGTATAAAAATAAAAATAAAAGGTAAGCTACGGCTGGCGTGCGACCTGTGGATGCGTATTCACCCGACAGTGCACCCCCCCGTTCTCCAGCTTGGACCTGTGTGCACCCTGTCCACACACGACGAGTGCGTCGGTGTGGTTGGCTGGCTATCTCCGGCGGGTGGCTGGCTTAAGAGGGTGGTGGCGGGTTTTAAAAATCGCAGTTTATACTGGCGATACCGCCGACTACAGGTTGAAAGTACTAGGTGTCTATAGAAACTTGCCTTCTGCGGGAGAGCTGTCGATCGCAGCTCGCCGAACCAGGTTGTCGCGCGTGAGTGACGTGAGGCGGGGGCCCATAACCTATTGAACCATGCAAACACAGTTAGTGTGGAAGATAACGTACGCAAACGTAGTTACAGTCACAGTCCCGCAAACGGAACAGTTAAGGCGACAACCAGCCTACAGGCGTGGTGTCGGGACAACAGAAGTGTTAGAGCTGTAGCCTAGCGACAGCTCTGTACCGAGTCAAACAGTTTATCGGTATGTCCGATCTAGACATGTACTAATCATATCTAGAGTAGCTTACAGTAGCTATCTGCAACTAATACGTATGCGGTATTACTTACAACATACCCCCTCCCCCTCATAATACCCTCCAACCCATCAGACACTCGCGCTTACCTGCGATTACCTCATTGTAGACCCTAGTGCAGTCGTTCTCCCTCCCACTTTTTCCACCCTCCATGCTCTGCCCAACTCGCCAGTCGTTACAATAATGACAGCTCTCCCCCTGCTGAGACTAGCCCGCCCGCCATGCTCTACCCGACAGCTTAACCGATCACCCGCCCCCCCGCGTATTTACCTGCCCCGGAAATATCGCCCCCCCCTTATAGACACGGTCTTGCAGTCACGTACCCCTAACACTCTCAGCGATACACGTATTCCCCCGCCCCTACATTCCTCACTCCCTTTAGGCCTGCTCCAAGGCTTCTCTCGGAAGCCCCGAAGCACATTTGATACGATATCGATAGCCCCCTCTGTCACCGCAGTTCCCCACTATCGCCCTCCTTCTAATACCTACCACACCTTGCTTACAATTTTTCAATCCCCCCTCCCCTTCCCTCTCATACTCTCTCCGCCATCCCTACACCTCCCACCCCCTCTTAAGCTCCGAACGACCACCCGTTCCAAGGACCTTCTGCTCGCCAAAATGCGCAAGACCTCGACGAACGGACCCTCCGGAGCCTCACACCCTCGCCCTCCACAAGCCTCGGCCGGCAAGGCCGCTAATCATCATTAGTCCTCCACAAGACGGGCCTCACGGCCCAAAGGTTAGACCCCACAACCAACCCCCCACCCCCCAGCCCGATATCCGAAGTCACATTGTAAACACCACGCTACAATCAACTCTCCCAGCCCACTTTACCCCCCGCACCTGCTGCATAGCTTTACATAACTACCTATTCGACCTAAACCTAGAATACGGCCTCCCTACACCCATCGGCTACCTCGATTCCTCTGCGGTCCTCTCCTTCCAATGGGGGCGATACCATGACCTCTCCAACCTCTACTGCATTGCTACAACAATAACAAAACTCCACTCCACTCCCACCGCTTCCTATATAGTTATCACTAATAACGAAGTCGACAATCACCACCACAACTCCCAATACCCCTGCCAGTGGACTAACCTCTCTAACCGAGGCTCCCCCCCCCCCGCCCGGGTACGCCTAACCACTCTCTCCTCGTCCTCACATGGCAAAAGTCTCACTTCGGCCTCCTACACCTAACTCACTCCTGCGCTACATGGATTGACTCTCTACACCACCCACCTCCGTCCGACCTCCTCGCCCGCTCTCTCAATCTCCTCTCCGACTGGAACTCCCCCCCCCTCCCGTCGGAGTCCTACGCTCACTCAACCCGCCTCGCCAAAACGACTCCGACGGAGCATGGTCGTGCGGAACCCACGCCCTCCTACACACCTACTTCATCACCACAGCCCCCCTGGACCAACCATACAATCCCCCCTCCTTCGACCCCCGGTCCTCGGTATACTCCCTCCACACTCTCCTATGGAACCACACCTTCCGCTCCGCCCCCCTCCCACAGGGACGCCCCCACCTTCTCGACGCCCTCCACCCCCCCACACCACCCTCCCCCCCTCAGCTCCCCACCCCTCCCCACCCCCTCACCCCCTCCCCTCCTCTCCTCCCCCCTCCCTTCCAACCTCCACCCGTCGAACGCCCCCCCGATGACCCTCCCAGCACCACCCCCTCCCTCCCCTCCCCCATCCTCCCACACCACACATCCCAACCACTACACCTCATCACCCTCAACACCCGCGGCCTCCACACCTCCATTATGAACGTCGAACACCTCTCTACCTCGCACCGCCCCGACGTCCTCATCCTCACCGAAACCAACCATGCCACCCACAAATCCCGCTGGCGTATCGCTCTCCCCCAATACCACCTCAAAAGCTCCCGACCTTGCTACTAACCTGTGCCCCTACCCAACGCAGGCGTTATCTTCGCGGTCCGCATAGCCTCATTCTAGTCTGCCATTGTCCTAACCCCGCCCCCCCACCTCATCCCCCATATCGCCGGACTAAAACTCGTCCCTCATTCAGGCACCCCCTACCTCCTCATAGGAGCCTACATGCCCCAGCTCCACACCCCCCTACTGACCCGCTTATATGCCGAAGTTGCAGCAGGGGGCCTCCGCATGGTAGACAACCACCCGCAACACCGCACCCTATGGGGAGGAGACTTCCAATCGACCACCACCACATGTATAGGTCACCCTGCCCTCACCTCCCTACTCAAATCCCACCTCCAACCCCTCCACAACCCCATCCCTACCTTCCTCCGCAGCGGAGGCTGCCTTGACCACTGGCTCAACACGCCCCCTTCACCTCTCACCCTCCCACCTTCCTCTTGCTCGAAATTCTCTTCCCCCTCCCACTTTACTGACCACTCTGCGATCCACCTCGTCATTCCCGCCCCTTTCTCCCTCGTGGCACACCCCCCCCTCCCCATACCCACCCCCCACACACATCACACGACGCGCAAACTCAATTTTCGACTTCCCCTCACACCCGACCACATAAAAGCGTACCAATCCAGCACCCCCGACCTCATCAACCAAACGTCCGCCCTCCACGCAGAAATTCTCAACACCTCACACACCTCGGCCTCCCCCGACACCCTCGACACCCTTGCCTCACAATTCACTACACTCCTCTCCCAACACATGGACCACGCAGCCACAGTTTGGCCCCTCCTCTCCGCCAAAAAACCCCGCCCACCCCAAGCGTCCCTTGACCCTACTTGGCTTACAAAGAAAACACGCACTCACATACTCAAACTCCGCAAATGCAGCAAGAACAACGGCCCCCTCCCCTTCGCCCAAGCCCTCTTAAACACAACTGAATATCTCTCCCCTGACGCCATCAAACAACAATGCCAAGCACGCATACGCGAGCTCCTTCACGCCACCACCACAGATAAGCTAAAGATAATAAAATATCGAGCCAATACGGCCTACGACACCTGCCCCAAACTCTCCCACCGCCGATTGAAAATTAAAAGCGGCCTCCTACCCCCCGCCGGCGCCGCCTCCACCCTCCACCGCATCACCAGACCCGATAAAACTACCGCATCCTCTCCCTCCGCCGTCATTGACGCGGTACACTCTCACTTCGCCACCGAACTCGCCCGCGCCACCCCACACGAACTGCCTACCCCCCCGTGGGAACTCCCCGACAACCCCCACAACTTTACCATCGAACCCCGCGGTGACCCCTCTCTCACCCTTGCCGACATGATTACCCCCGACACTTTCGATAAAACCCTCAACTCCCTAGGCACCGGCAAAGCCCCCGGCCCCGACGGTATCCCCAATGAAATAATCAAATTTCTACCACCGGCGACCCGCTCCGCCCTCTTCTCTCTCCTCTCCCTCCTCGCCCATAAATCCTACACCCCTCTTGATTGGTGCCACAACACAACATGCCTGCTACATAAAAAAGGCGACCCCTCCCTCCTCGATAACTACCGCCCTATCGCCCTCATGAATAACCTCCTTAAACTGTGGACATCACTAATCAATGATGCAGGCTCGAAATACGCCGAAACCCACGGCATTCTCAGCGACCAACATGACGGATTCTGACAACACCGCAGCATCCACGACGCCCTCTCCTCCCAAATTATGACGATGGAAGACGCGAAACTCCACAAAAAAGACATCTACGTCATGTACGCGGATTTCAAAGGCGCCTTCAACGCCGCGGACCACCGCATCATGTTCAAACACATGCGCCAACTCGGTATGCCCCCCACCTTTGTCGACACATGCGAACACCTCTACGGGGTCTCAACCACAGATTATATTACACCACATGGCCCCACCCCTTCTATCGACATTAATCGCGGAACCCTCCAGGGAGACACCCTCTCCCCCTTTCTATTCACCCTCTTCCTTGAACCCTTCCTTCGCTGGCTCACGGTGGGAAGCCGGGGCTACCGCCCAGGCCCCCCCGCCACTAACGTCGACCCCACAGAACTCACAGCCACATACCCAGGATAGGGCTTCGTTGACGACCTCAGCCTCGCCACGGGCTCGACCCCCAACATGACCATCCAGCTTAGGAAACTCTCCCTCTTTTGCGCCTACACGGGCATGACCGTCAACATCCGCAAATGCTGCATCACCGGCGCCCTCTGGCGCACAGGCAACGCCCTCACCCTCGCCAACACTACCCTCCTCGCATCCCGCCTGCAAACTCAGTTCATCAACCTCAACTCCACCCCGGCCCCCATTCCCTCCATTGGCTCCACGGACACATACCGCGTCGTAGGGGTAGAACTGAACACCTCCCTCAACTTCACCAAACAATGGCACGAACTAAAACATACCACTGCATCCCTCATCACCACTCTTTCCACCTCCCCACTAACACAATCCCGCAGAATCAGGGTCATCCGTGGACTCCTCATCGGAAAACATTTCACCCTCTAGCTCGGCCTCTTCACCGACTCCCAACTCGACACTCTCGAAGGACAAATCTGCCGCGCACTCCGCTCCGCCGTCTCCTCGGTACGTAACCTTCCCCGCACCGCCCTCCACTGCCCTACCTCCGACCTAGGATACGGCCTCCCCTCCCTCAAAGCCCACGCCGCACAACTCATAGTTTGCCACCTACATAAAATCATGAACAACTCAGGCTATAGAGGCCACATAGCCCGCGCACACATCCGCACTTTATCCACCACGTACTCCCACTGGCCCTCGGAATCCATCATGTCAACGTGTTACACCCCACCCACACTCAAGTGCTTAGTCAGAGCTCAGCGCGATGCGGGCACCCTATTCCACAACATCCCTCCACTCTCCCTCACCAACCCTATCGCCTCCAAAATCCGCGCCCACTTCACCACTCAAGACAACGCCCTCCTCGCCTCACTCCGGGACAAAGCCACACACATCACCGACCCTTACACATATAAGCAAGCCTACTGCGATTTCTCTCCCCGCAAAACACACGCCTCCCTCCTCCCCCGCCTCACCCCCCTCTGGAAAAATAACATCACCACGTGGCCACAAGTCCTCCTCAGAGCCACCTCATCCTCCTTCATCCTCAAATCATGCAAATCCATCACCACACTCACGGGGTCCACCACCCTACTCTCAGTTCCCATCCGCCTCCTCGCCGCAATCCTCACCGAACCCCTCCGATACTATCCACAACCGCCTCCCCCTCACAAGCCTCACTACCAAACAAGCATCCCCCCCCACCACTATACACCCCTCATGGATTCCCATCCTCTCCCCACACTTCCCTCGCTCACCCCCCACCCTCTCATCCGGCATCTACACCTCCCGCACCACTCACCCCACCCCCACCGCACCCACCACACACTTAGACACAGAATACCTCACCCCCTCAGACCACCACTACCCCCCCTGCGACGTAACGCGTATCATTTCCAAACACAAGGACACAGAATACGGCCAAACGCAGTACATGGTTGAATGGGCCCCGGAACACCTCACGGAATGGGACATTCAGTTACAACTCGACGACGGCTTCCGCCTCATCTCCTCCACCCCCACATCGGTATGCCTCCCCACCCCCTCCCCCACCGCCTGCTCCATTTGTCATGACCCAATGCACACAGAACCCACCTCCACCTGCTGCACATGCCCGCACTTTGCCATACATTCCCAATGCCGCCCAGCTCAGGGACCCGCCACATGGCAGTGCGAGTGGTGTGCTCGCGGCCAACAACACGACCTCACCCACCTCCACGAGGTCCAGTGGGCCCCATGCCTACAACTACACGACACCATTAGTGAGACCCCC
This sequence comes from Tetraselmis chui, assembly GCA_026401115.1. Lineage (NCBI taxonomy): Eukaryota > Viridiplantae > Chlorophyta > Chlorodendrophyceae > Chlorodendrales > Chlorodendraceae > Tetraselmis > Tetraselmis chui. The sequence goes on from JAPMLY010001608.1 coordinate 45,332, forward strand.
TCCGGCCCCACCGCCCTCACCGCATTTAACTCCGGCTTTGTCCCCTCCACCACACCCATTCTGCCATAACCCGGACCCCCTCCGTGGTCGCACCCCCTAATCACATTCAACCACGACCTCGACATGCTCCCTACCGGTAAATTCGCCATCCACGCACACCCATCACTCCACGACACCACCGTACTATGCACTCCCGACGGCCGCACGGTCACCACCCTTAACGGCCCCCGCGTCCGCCACCTCTACCAACTCTTCCACCCCGACCTCTCGCAGCATACGTTCGAAGAGGAGGTCTACCACCTCCTCACTCGCCTAGGTTCCCGCTCAGAAATCCACTCACCCACACCCGCCACCACCACCCGTAATAGATGGGCCACTAGAGAAGACTTCCTCACAGCTCTCCGCCACACATTCCACATACAGACAGAACTCTACTCCGACCCCCTCAATAAATCCCTTCACTCCCACACCTACCACTCCCTCTACCCAGAAGACATAGTCTTCTCATCTAGTGGCAGCAATGACCCACACACATGGCAAGGCACCAACATCGCCAACCCCGAATACGACCACGAATGCATGCGCCGCGCCATGGAACACGCAATCACTAGCGCACACCACACAGCCCCTCACACACCCACCGCCACCATCCTCATCCTCCCCCGATGGGAACACACACCCTACCGCCACTCCAAATACATCAACTCCCCATACACCCACCACCTTTACACCCTCCCCAATGACGCAAACACCTTCCTACCCCCCGACCAACACACTGGCAACCCCACCCCTACCCCATTCGGCACACGATGGATGGTCGACATATACCTCGTCGCCAACCCCCTCGCACTCTCCACCCTCCCGTCACCCACAGCCATGACCACACTTCACAACACTCTCGAATCTATCTACGACACTCACCTCCCCTACCCCGCCATCACCCCCCCCTCCTCCCCACCTCTTCGACACCTAATCACACCACTCAGCAGGCATATACCACCTCCCCCCAAACCCAACTCACCCCATCACATACCCCCTCCCGGAACGCATGCATCTAACATACCCCCCCACCAGAGGTACTCTTGCTTGGAACTGGCGGGACTTTGTCTACACAAACGGCTCGGAAAAAGGAGGCTCGTCCCCCCTCGGAGCAGCAGCTACCCACCCCGCCACGGACACCAAAATCAAAATCTTGGTGACCTCTACCCCTCCCTCGCACACAATAAATCGCGCTGAATTAGCTGGCATAGATATAGGCCTCCAACTTGGCCGCACCCACCTCCTTACAGACGGCGCCCGCCGGCGGCGCAGCGGCGGCGGCCCCGGAGGGGGGTGCGCTCGCAGGCCCGTCGGCATCCCCTCACCTCCCCGTGGTGGGCGCTGGAAACCCCGTAGCCGTGCCAGGCCTGGCACGGTAGGGGGCTAAGAGGGCCGACAGCTCGATCCGTGGGATCAGCAGCTGTCGGGAAAGCCCTGTACATAGGGCTTTTGAAAAAAATAATTTCTGTGCACTACCGGCGCCAAGATCTCCCGCTCGGCCCGTCCGATATGTTTTTCGCGTACAGATACTCCTAGATACAGCCTTACTTTTAGGAGTGGGACCTGTACTACGGCAGCGTTTGATGGCGAGGAGGGTACGGCCGGATCAGCGGTGGGAGGCGGGTGTTGGAGCTGGTGGTGGCCAGCCGGGAAGCAGCGCCAGGAAAGGGCGCTCGCTAGCTATCGACCAGCCCTGTGCCGGTCGAACCTTGCCGAGGGGTGAGGCAAGACATGGCACAGGACGGTGGCTAGTCGCAGACGGAGGAGCGGCTACAGGAGGCGGCGGCGATCCTCAGGATCAGCCGCCGCCGAAAAGCCATGTACGGAGGGCTTTTTTCGGAAACTAAAACAATGTCCGTACCCGGCGTCGAGCTAGTCGGGGAGCAGCACCAGGGTAGGGCGCTCACTAGCGCGCCGCTACGTCGTCCAGCGTCATCTCCCGGGGGGAGGAGTCAGCTGGGACGGCAAGGAGGACAGTCGCGATGGGAGGAGCGACATGATCTGGCGGCGACGACCCTTTGGGTCGGCGCCGCCGGAAAACCCGGCACGGAGGGTTTTTGCTTAATTCCGTGCGCCCGCGGCCCGCCGGATCCGGCCACGGTGACCTGCCCCCCCCCCTCTTCGACACCCACTACCCCGACAGACCTTCATACTCCTAGGAGTCCTTGAGCGTGGGCCCGGGTGAGCGCGGAGGCCCCCGCTCAAGAAAAGGCTGCTCGGTGGACGCGCGATCAGAGGGGGGAGGGTACGGCCACAGGCCGGAAAACCGACAGGTACCCGGGTACCAGACAGAGAAAAAACCGAGGAAATGGGCGGGGAAAATTCAGGCGCGGAGGCAGGAGCGCTAGTTTTTTCTATGTCTGTGTGTCTCGGTCCCCCCCACCTGCCCTCGAGGTGATGGGGGACCTCGACACGGAGGACCGCCGCGTCGGTGGACGCGGCAAGACCTTGGGGCGGGGTTTACGGGATGGAGCGGCGGGATCGACGAGCGACCGCGCGAGGAGGGGTTTTTTGCCAGCCTTTCCCCTCCTTCCTTCGGCAAGACCGAAGTCACGCGGGAGCTAGATTAGGCTGGCCCGTCGTCCCTCCCGAACGCCGACCGGCCTAGGCCGGTCGACACCCCGGTTCGGCGGGAGCGGGCCGTGCATCGTGAAGGTCGAGCAGCAGTTTAGTTTTGCATTTCTAGACAAGTGGATTTATTTTTAGATCTGTTTTTCTTGATTACAAAATTATTACGCTGTTACTGCTTAGGTGGGGGGACTGTGGCAATTACTGAGGTTGCTTACAGTTATATAACTCCCGAGGAACGTCGAGACACACATTGCATATAGGTGTGCCGATAAGAAATGAACCTGGTCGGAGAGACCCGGGCCCAACTTGCTAATAAGTCCTGTATGGCGAAGTAGAGTGGCCCGTGAGACGACACTCGGTCCAGTTTGCCGGGACATGTTGTGAACAATTTCAATTTCAATTTCCTTACAGACAGTGCGTGCTCCCTCCGCCTCATACAAGGATACTTAAACTGCCCTTCCGCCTACAAACACATCATCCACCGCGACACCCTCCTATCCATTACACACACCCTTAAAACCCGCTGCGACGCAGGCATCCGTACACACCTCGGCAAAATCAAAGCACACAACCACTCCCTAGGTAACGACCTCGCAGACACCCTCGCCAACCAAGTCGCGGATGGTCACCCACCCGACACTACATACACCACAGGTTCAAAGGTCTCGATAGGCCACTGGACCAGGCCATACACCCTCATTCCACAAACCCTAGGGGACCCCATACCCTACAGATACACCAACCTCAAAGCCGACGCACACACCTAAAGCACCAAGCACACACACACACACCCCTCTCGCAAACAACCAAACACGGTGCCCTCCTCGCCCGCGCCGCGGAGGACGGCGCCGATTTCTCTTTCCACAAAAAACACTCAACCCTCACGAATATCCAGTTCACACACAAGCAAGAATTCATGTGGGGAGTCCACAACACCCGCCTTCTTACTCATAACCCCACCCTACGCTGCCCCCTATGTGGCCAATTCAATAGCAACGGCCACATGGCCGGTAACTGCCCCACCATGTCTGGCCTAAGAAAGGACCGACACAACAGCGCGCTACAACTTCTACTCTCCCTACTGGAGCGCCACAACGGAGGACGCTGGGAAACCATCACTGCAGTCTTCGGTAACAAACCCATAAAATCATTTGCTTCCCCTACTCATGCCCACACTCCACTTGACTGCCACCCACCTCACCCCACCCACATGCCCACCCGCCTTGTTGTTGTTGACGAAGGTCTCTCACCCGACTCCCTAACCTCGTGTCCCGCCGTCCTCCCACCTGAGATTCTCCCCCCCGCGCTACGACCCCCCGCACACAAACCCGACTTCATCCGCATCCTCGAACCTCGATTCGTTGGTCACTCAAACGGTCGCCGACGTTACGCATCCATAAAAAAGATTCAGATAGGGGAATGGAAGTACTGCACGGACAATAACCTCTCCCACACAACTAACCTCATACGTGCCAAATACACACCCCTTGCAAACGCCATCCGCAGCCACTGGCCATGCACAGTGGTAGACATCCTTCCCATCGTCATGAGCCGCACAGGTACACCGCACTCCTCCACCATCACGAGTCTCACCACCCTACTCACCGCCCGCACCGACCCTCCTGATAAACTCATCTCCAAAGCACGCTTCGACACGTCTCGCATCCTTGCACAACTCCACAAGCACACTGTCCAATGGCTGCATCATCTCCTACTCATATACCGCATCAAATCCCGCACGACCTCCCGCCGCGCCTCCGCACATTGCCCCTTCGCACGCCCCTGAATGCACGCCGCCCTCGCCTCGTCTTGCGCAACTCCCCGGGGGGGAGTAAAACCCCCGAACATCCCTGGAGAGGTTGGATTTAGGTGGTTAACGGTCTAGCCCTGATTTGTAAGTTCCCTGTATGGCGTAGTTGGGAGGGCCCAGAGACAACAGCCGGCGCATACGGATTTTGGTGTAAAACCAACGCATACGGTACATGTTGTAAACAATTTCAATTTCATTTCAATTTTAATAGATTGGCTTGTCATCCTAAAGTGATGAGTCACAGCCGTACTATCACGATGCTACTCGACCAACATTACTGTGTAGCAACTTGATTACCACACAAACTATGTCTCGCAACACTCCCCCTTGCTACGCAGGCAAACCCATTATGGCATTGCACAACTTGATGTGCCGTGCACTCACTAATGGCTTGGTTAGCACATCAGCAAGCATGTTCTCCGTCGCACAATATTGCACCTCGATGTCTCCGCTCTCCAAATTCTCCCGACAAAAGTGGTACCTCACGTCCATGTGCGTGCTTCGTCCGGTCGTCATGCTATTCATGCTGAGTGCGATACAACTCTAATTGCCCTCGTGAATGGTGATTGCAGATCCAGAGTCTTAGCGAAACTCATGGAGCAATTGCTTCAAAATCATCGCCTCTTGAGTGGCCGCAGTCAGCGCCATATATTCTGCCTCCGTTGTCGACAGCGCCACAATTTGTTGTTTCTGACTTTTCCAACTCACCGTTGCACCGTTGAGCGGTGAGTTCATGCAGACTTTCCCGTTGCTGCTGACTTTTCCAACATATACCCCGTGGGAGAGCGCCGCTCGCCAATATCACTCGCGCAGTCAGAATCTGTCCATCCTACCACCTTTGATGAAGGTGCGCCACCGTACATCAACCCCGAATCTGCGGCCCCCTTGAGGTAGCGGAGCACCCTCTTGGTTTGCTCCCAATGTGACTGCGAGGGGTCGGACATGTACCTACTCACAGCCATGGTGATGTCGGGCCGTGTGCTTACGGAAGCGTACAACAAGCTACCGATCAAGCTTTGGTACGGCTTTAGACCGGGAGGCAACTTTGATGTCGACGTCTCCACACAATTGCTCAAAGCATCGACCGCCATAGGTGAGCCCACTGGCTTGCAGTCCATCATGTTGAAGCGCTCCAACATATCTAAGACGTATTGTTGTTGTCCAATCATGATGATGCGGTTGTCACGATCACGCTCCACTTTCATGTCAAGCAACCAAAACACTGGGCCCAGGTCTTGCACGTTGAACATTTCGCCGAAAGCCGACTTGAACCCAATGATGAAGCTACCCGATGGTCCGACGATGATGCTGTCGTCCACGTACAACGCCAAGACATAAAGCTCACCCTCCTTGATAAAGACGTAAATGCCGGGATCCACCTTGAATTGGCTGAAGCTATACTCCTCTAGCCATGCTGTGATTGTCTTATTCCAATTCCTAGGAGCTTGCTTGAGGCCATACAATGATTTCTTCAACAAGCACACTCGCCCCTCTCCATTTATGTCGGTGTGACGCAATCCTTCCGGCTGCCTCATGTAGATTTCCTCCTCGATATCGGCCTCCAAGAATGCCGTCACCACATCAAGCTGCTCCACCTCCCAATCATTATAAGCAGCAAGCGCAAGCAACGTTCGAATATAAATCACCCTCACTGTGGGAGCGGAGGTCTCGTGGCAGTCCACACCCATCTCTTGAGTAAACCCGCGAGCCACAAGTCATGCTTTATACCTTGTTATCTACCCATTAGCATCGCGCTTAAGCTTGAACACCCACTTGGAACCCACGAGTTTGCGGCCGGCAGGACAAGGGACCAATGTCCAGGTATTCCGAGATACAACTGAGTCGTACTCGCTCTTTATAGCTGCCTCCCACTCCCCCGCGTGGGGACTCCTCAACGCTTGCTTGTATGTCACATGCTCTTGACCAATCGGGCTGGTGGCTGACTTAATAGCTGCGGTACTTCCCAAAGTCCATCCATCTCCAAAAGCGCTCGTTGAACGCAGACTATACCTTGGACTGCGTGCGCATTGCTGTGGTGAGGCAGTAGATCGAAGATTATACCTTGGACGTGGAGTCTCCCCTGAATGTATGTCCCGTTCATCTTCCATCGACCCGGAATGTTGCAGCGACTCCCGTAGCGGCGACTCCCCCGAAGGTGCATCCGGTTCTTCGCTACACATGGTGCGCGGGATGTTGTCCTCTTCGTCATCATTGCGTTGCTCCGCATCACTCTCCCCCATAGAGAGGACAGCAGCCTCATCGAACACCACATTACGGCTGCTCACCACTCGACGAGTAGCAGGAGTGTACACCAACCACGCCGGTGATTCGGAAGCGTAGCCAACAAAGACACCCTTCCACGCGCGATCGTCAAGTTTGCGGCGTTGAGACTTGTCTACGTGGACATGGGCCGGACAGCCGGGTTTTGGTTTTCAGGGTTTGGAGCTCAAATCAGCTCGTCTACCGGTCGCCAAGATGAAATGTACACCGCCGGCTCCGCTACTATGCACACGATTGCGAACATGCACCGCAGCGGCCATCGCTAGAGCCCAATACGACTTAGGCAGCGCGGCTTGCCGAATCATTGATCCCAGCGGGATCCCTGCCCCCTACTGCCGCTCAGTCCGGCCATGTTGCCAATGCGCGAAAGGGGCAGTGATCTCCACGGCGATGTTGAACTCATCCAAGTGGTTTCGGAGGGCAGCACCTAAGAACACCGTGTCATTGTCCACCCGAAGACGACGAACCGTGTGCCCAAGAGAACAGATGGTGGTCAACATTCGACGGAATGAGGCGGGAGCCTCATCCTTGGAGCGGACCGCATCATGCAGCATGAAACGGCTGCTAAAATTGACCGCACACAAGCTGTACCGCCGTCCTCCCAATGATGGAACACTCATAGGACCGCAGAAGTCTAAGCCTAGGACCTCAAAGACACCAACGTTCCAGTCAGCCGGCTCACGCGAGATACGACGGACGTGCGACTTGCACACAGCAAGTGTCTCACAAAAAACCCAACTTCTCAGACGCAGAAAACGCCACACTCTCCTCGTGAGTGGCCAAGAGCCCGTCCAATCGCGACTCGCCAAGGTTACCGAGTCGGGAATGCCACAACCGTTTATGCAATGGCGCAGTGGCGACCGAAGCTATAGGATTGGACAAAGCAACCCGCGCCGGCAACCACACCAACAAATGCGCGCGCTCCAACGGAACCAGCACGCCACCACCATGACCGGCATGAAGACGAAGGTGGTCCACAGGATCAGCTAACACCACAGAATGACCTTGTCGCCGAGCTTGGGTGAGGCTGAAAATCCTATGGTAAGACCACGACGCGCGAGGGGATGGCCCAGGAACGTGGAGCACATTCTTCAGCATGGCATGAATCTCCTCTCCATCGTCAACATTCACAATGATGCGGACAAAGCCCACGCCAACAGCGCGGGCGCTGATACCCGTCACCCAAAGCCGGTCGGTGAACGCTCGATACTCACATAAGTCACGGCGCACACTAGTCATGTGATGGCTAGCGCAGCTGTCGGCCAACCACATTCACTTTTCCCCATCGCGCTTGAACGTGTGTCGAGCCTCGGAGAATGGCCTCGGAGGGGTGGCTGTCACGTCCATGACCGCCGGAAAAGCAACGGGGGAGTCCACATGCGCACAGATACCTCCAGTGTTGTTGTCTGGGCACTCGGACCTGCGATGGCCCTTCCTAATCCAGCCATAGTAAACACCACGAAAAACCCTCGCTGCGCCTCTGCCAGATGAGGTGCGACGAGTAGTCGCAACTCCTTGAAGAGATTTCAGTTGGTCTTGGAGCTCGGAGACTTGCCGCTTTAAAAGATCAGTCGTTCCGTCATCATGAGACGCTGCAAAAGCCGTAGGCGGTGGAGGCTCCGTTGTATGTCATTGCGCACGACTCTCGATGCGCATTCCCTTTTGACGGAGATCACGTTTGACGGTATCCATGCTGAGGTTGTGTACGTCCCACGTGTCGGTGATGGAGTGGTATTCGCTGCGCAGGCCCTTCACCAAGTACATGATGATACGCCGGTCGTGGACGACGTCCCCAACTCGGGCACGCTGTCGTTGCAGTCGAACTAACCGGTTCATGTATTGAATGCCGCTCTCGCTGTCCGCTTGCGGCGTCTCCAAGTCATGCAATAGTTCATTATACCGGTAAATACCATCGTCCTCATAATGATTGACTAACGCGGTCCATGCAGTGTGGCCGCAGGTCTTGTCATCCTCGCTAACATTCTCGATAATTGATAGATCGTCCTCCGGCAGCGCAAGAATCAATGTGGAGTACATGTCGACTTGTTGTTGAGAGGAAGCGGCACCATCCGACGACAAAGCCGGAGCCCACTTTTGAATTAGGCCAAATGCACGGAAACGCTTCTTCCACACATCAAAATCTCGTCTCTTCCCACTGAACTTCGGTAGTTTTACGGAGTTCATATCAGATGCGTCGGATGCGCTCTCAAAAGCACCAGAAAATTAGGGAAAAAATCTACCAAGAAAAGCACCAAGTACCGGTCAAGAGGCGGGCAACACGGCTTTATGCTGCTCTTCATGTTACTTTGGGTTCCTCTCTTCGCGACGCTTTGCAGGAGGGCAGTGCTGATGCTGTGGCATGCCTTCTTGTTCCTCGGGCTCAGGTTTTTTCCTCCTTTCTTCTTTTTGCTTGGTGGTCTCCACTCCTTTTTGTAAGAGAATGTTTACTTTATTCATTATTTGATCAATTTATTTGATTACAATAAGAAAACAACATGAGCACGGACACGGAAATAGGGACGGGTAACAAAAGGGCACAAGAGCATCACGGAAGCAAGATCGATGATCACGGAAGAAAGTCGTGAGCATGATCGATGATGATTTTGCTGAGGTTATTTGTTTCGAACATCTGCTCTCATCAGTCATGCTTGCAATAAAACGCCGCATGTAGAGGGTGCCGTTGGCGGGCTTACCTGCCAGTCCCATGTCCCGGGGGCGCAAAAATATTATGGTCAGATTGATTTGAATCTAGAGGTTTGCATATCCAATATCATGTGTACGGGACAGTAACTCTAGCGGTTACTGTTACCGTTAATTAACGGCGCGTCTCACCTGCAGGGCAACCGTGCCCGAGCAATTAGACGCAGCCAACGACCAACGACTTCCCCAACGGTCAGCTCTAGCTAGCCCGCGCCTTATAAGCCGTAGCTAGCCACGAGCCTAGGCACTCTCTGCTTTCGCGCTCAGCCAATCTAGGCTTCGCGCGAATGCAGTCTCGACTCTCGTAGTCGAGTAGGGTGTCAATCTTACTTTCGTCCCATGCGCACGCGAGCGTCACGCGACACTTCCCCTCGTTCAGCTACAGCGTTCCCCAATATGCAGCCTGAGCAGTCTACATCCGCCGCCGCGGCCGACCCTCACGCTACCTCACTCGAACAACGCACAGCCGAACAGATTCGTACGGCAGTTTTGGCATCGGAACAACGGATAACGGAACAGTTTTTGGCGGCTAACGCTGCCTTACTCGCCCAGCTCCGTGAGACGACATCCATACATGCTGCTACTAATCAACAGCAGTCCATTCCCACCGACGCGACCACAGCGACGGAGGGTGGTAAGGCGGCCCCCGAGCCACCTATCGACCTGCTCGACGACGAACCCGATCCCTCCGCGACCGATTTCGTCGACTTCACCTACTACGGCGAAGTCATCCCGGCCGGCCTCGAACGTCCCCCTCGTGACATCGAAGAGCCACGTCTGTGGACCCTCACGGACGACACCGCCCGCACTCTAAGCGACAAGCGCACCCAAGCCGCCTACGACGAGTACCTACACATTGGGTGCTATGCCTTCTTCGACAGCTGCGCCAACGCGGCAATTGGCGAGGCTCTGGACACGCTGTCACAAGGCCCACCTCTATCGACAGAGCAGACGGCAGCGATTACCCTCATCCGAGCGGGTCATCGCACCCACATGGCGACGGAGGAGGCCGCCCGTACTAGATTGGGCTTCCTCCGCCTCACCAAGGGCGGACAAACGAGCACGGATGCGGACCGCGTCTTTGCCGAATTGGCCCACGAGCGCTTTTGCCAACCACGCCCTACCGCGGTCTCCGGCACATTGGATGCGCTCCGCCAAGCGTTCGTCGACCGCACGCTGGAAGTCAGCCTACACGCCGCCAGCAAGGCCGCCGCCGGTGCCGCCTTCGCCAAAGTCACCCCAGACAGGCCCCCCGGTCCCGACGCAAGAGCCCGCAAGGCCGCCGCCGACAAACGCAAAGCCGCAGCAGCAGCAGCAGCGGCAGCCCGCGCCACCGCGCCACCCAAGCCGACCGACTCGGCTAAACCCACGACCAAGAAATGACGGTGTGGCCCGCCGCGCCGATTCCTGCTCCCCGACATCTTCCTTCATGCGCCACCGCGTGCGTCGAAGATGGCGGGAGTGGGAGCGCATCGGCGCGAGCGGCCAAGTCCTCAATTGGATCCGCCATGGCGTCCGGGTAAAATTCAAACACGGCCTACGCCCCAAGCCCTTCAACCACGGCATCTCTATGCTCGACGCGACGCCAGCCCAACTAGAGTTTCTAGACTCGGAGCTTCCCCGCTTCGAGGCTTGCGGTGCGTGGGAACGAGCGGACAACCCTCGCTACGTTTCCCGGATGTTTCTAGTCCCAAAACCCGGGTGCAACCAATGGCGTTTGATTATCGACCTCCGAGAACTCAACCGTTATTGCTCGACTTTCACCATGACATGCGAAACGCTCAAGCACCTACGCCACCTCTCGCGGCCAGGCGACTACTTCGTCTCCCTCGACCTTGCCGACGGGTACTACACCCTTGGCATCCGGGAGGAAGACCGCGACTTCTTCACGGTCAACTACCGCGGCACGCTATGGCGCCTAGCCTGCCTTCCCATGGGCTGGTCGGGTTCGGCTTACTACTTTTGCAAGCTCACCCATGTGTTCACAAACCACCTACGACGCCCTCCGCAACCTGTGCCAGCGACTACCCCCCTCCCAAGTCGCCGCCCTACAAAGCGCTTCCTCCGAAACGCACGATGGCGGGGGACTCGGCTACTCCCCTACATGGACGACTTCCTTTTCCTCGCCGACTCCTACGAGGACGCTCTCTCACTACGACAGCGCGTCCAAGCCCTCCTCGACACCCTCGGCCTCGAACGCAACCCCAAGAAAGGCGTTTGGACTCCGACTCAGGTCGGCGACCACTTGGGATTAACGGTCGACCTTCAACACGGCATGTTTCGCGCCCCTCCCGCAAAGCTCCACCAGCTCGCGCAGCAAGCCTCTTCCCTACTCGGACGGGCCGCTTCCAACGCCCAGTGGCTCCCTACACGCCACCTTGCGGCGTTCGCGGGGAAAGCACAGTTCCTCTACCTCGCAATTGCACCCGCACGCTTCTTTTTGCGCGAACTCCACGACGTGCTAGCCACACGAGTTGGGTGGGGCGGACGCGTCCGACTCACCCACCAATTACGCCGAGACCTCGAGTGGTGGCGCACGGTCCCCACTCAACACAACGGCCGGTCCATCTACAAACCTATCGAGACCGCCTACCTCCACGCCGACTCGAGTGCTTACGGTTGGGGTGCCGTTCTAAACGAGGACTCCAACTATCAAGCCCGGGGTTTTTGGGACGCGACCGACCGCCAACAACACATCACGTGGAAAGAACTTCGAGCGGTGCGACACGCGGTGGAATCCTTTCTACCCCAACTCCAAGGCCGGCAGGTCCTCCTACACGAGGACAACACGGCGGTAGTCGCCGCCCTCACCAAACTCACCTCGCGCTCTCCCGCCATGATGGCCGAACTCCGTCGCTTATGGTACCTCCTCGACAGCAACGACATCAACATCCGACCGCGCTACATCCGCTCGGCGGCGAATATATGGGCCGACAAGCTCAGCCGCGAGCTGGACTACGAAGACTGGCAGCTCAACCCTCGTGTTTTCTCCCACCTGCAACGCCGGTGGGGGCCGCACACTATCGACCGTTTCGCGTCTATGCTCAACGCGCAACTTCCCCGCTTCAACGCCCGCTGGCGCGACCCACTGTGCGAGGACGTCGACTCCCTACACCTGTCCGACGACGCGTGGCGCAACGAAAACAAGTACTGCAACCCACCCTGGTCTGCCCTCCCCGCCCTCGCCGCCAAGCTCGCCCAAGCCCGAGCCCCAGCCACGGTCATCGCCCCCTTTTGGCCCAACAAACCGTGGTACCACGCGTTCACTCGACTGGCCTCCGAAACGCTGCACTTCCCAGCGGCGCGCGACCTATTCTTTCCCGGCAGGCGCGGCAAGCCCGAGGGGGTCGGACCTCCCGCGTGGAGCATCGTGGCTTTTCGTCTCTAACCCCGTCGTGGCTCTACACCCGACGCGGCGCGATTGGGCGGGCGCTACGCCCTGTACAATTAAACGCCCCTGTACAGCGCGAGCCGGCTCTGCGTACAAGACATCCCCGCTACGGCCTACGCCTCGAAGCAGCACAGGCGCCCTGGTCCACCTCTCTTGCTGAAACTTTCCAAAACCTCCTAGGATCAGACAAGCTAGGGGCTACGGCGGTTGCCCTACTCAGGAGTTCCCTAGCGCCCTCGACGTATTCCAGCTACGGCAGCGCGCTGCGGCAATTTTTTATTTTTTGCACAGAGGAAAATATCGCCCCCCTACAAGCCACTCCCGCTACCATGGTCCGCTACACCGCGTGGCTAGCCCTTCTCGGCACGGTCGCCGCAAGCTCCCTGCAACCCTACTTCTCGGCCGTGAACAAATTCTTTCGGGACCACCAACGCCAGCCTATTGCTGTGGGCGACCTCCTGGCGGACGCCCGGCGTGGCCTCGAAATCCTGCAACACCGCCTCATCCCGGCCACCACGCGCCTTCCGCTACCCGCGCCCGTCGCCCTCACCATCCTACAGGCCGCGGACACGCTACACCTCACCCTCCCGTGGACTCCTGCAGCGTTCTCCCAACTGTAACGTTTTCGAGCCTGCCTCGCGGTGTGCGTCAATTACACGTTTTTCTGCCGGGCCGAAACTGGCGCCCGTTGTCAGACAGGCGACCTAGTTGTCGACAGACCCTCGCAGCAAATCTGCCTCTTCGTCAGAAAATCTAAAGGCGACCAGCGCCGCGACGCCAGCGACAAACAGGTTATCGCTATCCCTATCTCCGCTAACCCCGTCCTAGCAGACCTGCTCGACTACTACACGGAGCAGCGCGCGGCCTTCTGCAACAAATTCTACGGAAAACCACCCCCGCTCGCTTTCTGGAGCTTCTCACCTACAGAACCCTCCGCTGATTGGGGTGCCTCGTCCACCGTCTCCACCTGGCTCGCCCTCGCCCTCCTCACAGTCCGCTCGTCCGCACCCGCCGGCTTTCAATGGACGTCGCACAGCCTACGGAAAGGCGCGGCGTCCGCTGCCAGCTGCATCGGCGCGCCCCTCCCCGTAATCAAATTTATGGGTGGCTGGGCCAAAAACAGCTCTGTGACAGAAGGCAAATATATTGACCCCACCATGACCCCATCACCTGCTGCTTGGCGGTTCTTCGGCTGGCTCACTCCGCCCCCCCCGCAACACTAATTCTGGCTGTGCAAGCCTTTGGCTTTAGGTTACTGGCAAAACGTGCCCTAGGGTAAATGGTCAGATTGATTTGAATCTAGAGGTTTGCATATCCAATATCATGTGTACGGGACAGTAACTCTAGCGGTTACTGTTACCGTTAATTAACGGCGCGTCTCACCTGCATGGCAACCGTGCCCGAGCAGTTAGACGCAGCCAACGATCAACGACTTCCCCAACGGTCAGCTCTAGCTAGCCCGCGCCTTATAAGCCGTAGCTAGCCACGAGCCTAGGCACTCTCTGCTTTCGCGCTCAGCCAATCTAGGCTTCGCGCGAACCCACCCACCCATCCCTAGAATCCTGCGCTAATCGACCCCCAGACCCTGTCTGTGGGTGTCTTTTGGCCAAATTGTAAGCAAACTGACATCTTTGGCAAAACGTGCCCTAGGGTAAATTTAAAAAATCAAAAAGCGGATGATCACGGATGAATCCACGGCACGGCATAAGGAAGCAACAAATATTTCTTACAAGAAAAAGCAGTGGAGGCCACCAAGCAAAAAGAAGAAAAGAGGAAAAAACCTAAGCCCGAGGAACTGGAAGCACTACATAAGGAAGCACTACATTGTGCAAATAAAACCTTAAGCACATTAAACCCAAGCAACGCCTGATCATTCATGTATCAATTCATCGTTATGTCCGGTCTCTTTTCTTCTTTTTGCTTGGTGGCCTCCACCGCTTTTTCTTGTAATTATTTTTACTTTATGTCCGTTAGTACAGATAGGTAACTCATCGGGCGGCTATAGTTCGCGCCGCCGACGACGACAAAGCTCGTCTTCGGCACTCACTGGTATTCTGTGACGCCGCTCCCTCAGTAGCGACTATCCTGTCCCCTCAACGCACGACCAGTTAAAAGAATTATTAACACACCGCGACTACCCTCGTGTTCCGCATAGCACCAAGAAAAGAAAGTGACGCAGGGATATATACACACGGCCAGCGTCTTATCCCTATCAAGTATTTATTAAGCTTCGCTGGAACCCCAACGAATCAGCGGAAAGTGGATTCGGCGCCGCCTTTTAGTCAAGTAACGCGACTTCCTACTCCATTCCACCGCTGCAACCGAGTACGCGAGTATGTTGCGGCGTAACGCACGGCTGCGAAAGGAGTTCCTGTACCGGAAGAGTCTAGAGGGCAAGGAACGTGAGCTGTACGAGAAGAAGCGAAAAATCCGAGAAGCGCTCGAAGGTGCGCCGTCCCCGCCGCCATCTGTCGTCATAGCCGTCTCGGAGCGGAGGATGCGCTTATGGGTTGCACTGGTAGCACTCGTCCGGCCCGGAGCCTCGCATCGCTACGAGTGACAAGACTTGCGGTGCTGGGGGTCAGGGAATCTGGTGTGATGTCAGTACTTTGTGAAGCGCGTTTGCGCTGAAAGGTGCCGGGCGGTGCTGCTGCTGGCCGCAGAGGGGAAGCCCATTCCGACGGAGCTCCAGCGGGAGGAGCAAGTACTGCGGCACCAGGTGGAGCTCGAGGACGACAACACAGCGGGTAATTCTTTGCTACACTTCAACGACACGTAGTCATATATTATCGCCGTGCACTACACACCTCACACTTTGTCGCCGAGTTCCCATCCGCCCTAAATGCCCACTTTCCCACTCTCAAATTTACATGTTCCTCCGTTGCTATGACCTTCACTTCGCAGTGCCACGGACGCACATCGATGACGAGTACGCGAGCGCGGGGGTGCAGGACCCAAAGGTGCTGGTCACCACCTCACGAGACCCCAGCCAGCGGCTGGTGCAGTTCGCAAAGGAAATGAGGCTCATCATTCCCAACGCACAACGCATTAATCGAGGCGGCCAGGTCACCACCCCCTTCCCTATCCGTCACCAGCATTCTCTTTCTCCTTCTTCCCTTACCCTGCACACAATCAAGCCGCACGCAAAGATTAATTACCTCCGATGGGCTGCATCGACGGCGCTCGCTTTCTGCCAGCGCTGTCATCACCCGCAGCGCCGTCCCACCGGGGGCAGTCTCTTTGCCACAATCACGCGCCATGCCTTGACACGGCGTGCAGCCCAACCTCATTGCTGCATACTACATCTCTGGCGTGGCCGATACAACACTCATCCAACTTGATAATATCCAACCCCTGAGCACACATCTAGCACCCCTCCACCTCTCTTGCCAGGCCATCTCCTCAATCCATGTGTTGTGCTGCTGCTATTGCAGGTTCTGTCAGAGGTGGTGGAGGCGTGCCGTTCTCACGACTTCACCGACATCGTCATGCTCCACGAACATCGAGGAGAGCCAGGTACGCATGCCCATAACATATTCCCCCGATAAAGGCTCTATTGTCAGCCCTTTATTCCTTATTCACGCGTGTTAGCTGTGATTGCATCAGCAAGAACCCACTTTCCCCTCCCACCCAAGCATCATGCTGACTTCCTCCCACACTGCGCGTGCGGTGCCTCTGCAGACGGAATGGTGGTCTGTCATTTACCATACGGTCCTACGGCATACTTTGGTCTCTTCCACACGGTGAGCACCTGCCCCTTTCGCTTGCATGTGCTCTGATTGGCTCCTTGAAGATCGAGCTTGTTGCACTGTAGCCTACTCTGACGTGCAAGCTGTGTAACCTACTAGGTGCTCCGTCACGACATCGGCGACAAGAAAGATGTTGGGAAACTGTCGGAGGCGTACCCCCACCTCATATTCGACGGCTTCACCTCAAAGCTCGGGCAGCGCGTGCAAAACATTCTCAAGTTTATGTTCCCTGTACCAAAGGTCACCCAGCCCTTTCCACATTCTCTTCATCACGCCCCTCATTCCCCTCTTTGATCCACATGTAGACTATGTACTGAAGTGCTGTTCTTCTCGTGCCGAGGTTGAGGTGTGTGTGTGTGTGTGTGTGTGTGTGTGTGTGTGTGTGTGTGTGTATTCTGAATGTTGGCTGTCATCAGGAGGGAAGCAAGCGGGTGGTTACATTTGCGAATCGTAACGACAGTATTTCATTACGGCACCACACTTACTCGATGCCCGCGGGGCCTAAGAGCTGCACGCTGACGGAGTGCGGACCACGGATGGAGATGAAGCTTTACAAGGTACACATTTCTCTCTCCTCTGAGCGGTGTCGTCCCTCTACCCTCTTATCTTCCCCTTGAAACACTCTCTTTGGTGTACGTGAGGCCTCTTCACCCCCTCACCCTCTACCGCTTGCCGTGACTTTCGGTGACAACGGGTTATTGCGTGGCCGCATCTGATGGTGTAGATCAAACTGGGCACGGTGGACCAGCAGCATGCGGAGGTGGAGTGGCAGCTGCGCAGCTTTACGCGTAGCGCGAAGAAGGGCAAACTTTCGACAGTGGAGGACTCGTAGCGCGCGCGGGGCGGGAGGAGTCACGATTCACATTTGATTTCTCTTTGGATCGATGTGTCCCGTCGTCAGCATTGGGACATAGCGAGATTACTCTTCATAATACGACGTGGCCATATCTGCGCTTTTAACGAAATAATTTGTACATCGTTTGCGCTTTTGTGATTAAAGAAAAATCAGGCGACCCAAATTCTAGGTGCAAAGCAAGCGCGAGGTTACAGATGACATGGACGGGAAGAGTGACAAGTAAATGAAGACCTGCCAGGCATTTTTGTGCTAGGAGTAGCTACGAAATGCGGTCATTGATGGTGAGACTCGCGCAAGACTGTTTTATTGTGTATCAACTAGTGCTGAGCTCGAAAGCGAGTGCAAGTTGTAGAGGCAGGTGCCTATTAACATTACTTATTCCCATAAACGGAATACATCAATAAGTACACGTCGAGGTTAGTAAACATCACTTAGACAAAATACCTTAAACAACGATAATACCAACCTGTCCTTGGGTTTGGTTGAAAATCGATATGGGTCTGGCGGAAAGAGCCCTTGAGGTGTTCTCATTTGAATCCAATAATTAATAGCCGAGAACACTTAAAAAAGTCTTGCAAAATCGAGCCGAGATCGAAACAAGTCAAATAAGTGCATGCGCCGAACCGTCTCACGCAATCTACGCAGCAAATGTCGGCCCTCGTAGCCCCCTACCGTGCCACGATCTACGGGGCTTACAATGCCACGTACTTCTACGGGGTGGCACGGCTACGGGGTTTACAATGCCCACCACGGGGAGGTGAGGGGATGCCGACGGGCCTTCGAGCGCACCCGCCTCTCGGGCCACCGCATTGTGTCGTGGTGTGTTACAACAAAGGACCTAGAACAACCTTCAAGGTAACACCTCTAGCCCTTTACCGCTTCGCATACGGCCAAAGCTTCCAAATCGTACGCAGAGTAGGTGTTGCCGCGCTATGTTGAATTAAGCTTGCGCGCCCAATAAGAGATTGGTTCAAGTCCTCCTCCTTGGTCTTGTAGCATGACTGTTGCAATCCACACTGTCGGGGCATGTGTAGCTACAGTGAATATCGCGTCCGAGCTGGCCTCCGGAAGGTTAAGGCATGGCGCGGAAATGAGCCGTAACTTTTAGAGTCTCAAAGGCTTCAAAACAGACACGCGTCCGCGTAACCTTATGTGGCTGGGACTTCCGGAATAAGTCCGTCAATGGAACCGTAAGGTCGCTAAAATGATGAATGAACTCGGCGTAGAAATTGCAAAATTGCGCGAAACTTCAAACCTCCTTCGATGGCGTAGGCATTGGCGAGTTTGTAACGGCTTCGACTTTGTTTGTTGAAACCGAAATTTTACCAAAAAACATAGTGTAGCCCAAGCACTCTATCTCTTGAAATCCGAAGAAGCATCTCTTAAGACGTAATTTCAAGTCCTCTTGTAAACGTTGAAGCGCAAGACGCACGCGCTCAAGGTTCTCGTCAATCGCACCGATCTAGCAATCGAGGGGATTTCTAACGCCAATTGGGCCACATGCGGAATACCCGCGCCGAGCAAAAATCTCGCCCTTTTCGTCACCACCACATCACATAGAGGCACGAAATCATCTTTACCTCGGTCACTTTGGAGGCCCACGGCGGGACTGAATTTCCCGGCCAATCGATCATCCTACCCAGCCCTAACCACGGACAAGTTGAAGCGCCTACATGCTCCCTTCCGCCCGCGAAAGGACGAACATCCGGCCGAAAACTTCCTTTACGCCCAAGATTAGCCCGAGATTATACTCCCGGACGACGAACTCCCGGCCAACCATCCGATGGACATGACACTGGACTCCCTACGGCTCTACTCGCTCGATAAACCCTCGACTCATCCTCCAACCGCTATAATTCAGTGGCAACAGCTTCGCACGACAAAGCGCAAATCAAGGCCTTCAACCGGGTACTCGCATGCTACGCAATAATGCAAGAAGCACCTCGTCTCCCTCCGCTTCGCTTTGCTCGCGGCCTCGCAGTCTTCACGCCCGCGCATGGCCGAGGAATACGCTACTCTCCAAGCTGAAAACCCCGTCCATTCCTCTTTTAGAGGAATAATGCAATGGCCCAACCCAAACACCTGACACTCAACCCAACAAGTCCGCCATGCCCTACTGCTTCCGCGACCCAGCAACCCCGGCCCCTTTCCTCAGCCTCCATAGCCGCGGATATCTTCCTTGATGACATCCCCCGCCGATCCGCACTCGCATGCCCCAAAGCCGCTTCCACACATTTAGCCGGGGGCGGACTCAAATGATCTAGTATAAGCGCCTCGAGGTGAGCCCCATACGGAAATGCCAACTCTTTGTATGTCATAGCCGTTATTTCTAGGAGTCGTTTTGAAAGAGAAAAAGACTAAAAGGTATATTCCTTTGCTTGGCGATCGAAGTTGAAGAGGGGGTGGAGCTCGACACGAGCAGCGAGGAGGACAACCGCGGCGAGAGGAGCGGCACGGTCTGGCAGCGCTGATTTTATATCGGTTCCCGCCGGGAAAACCATGTACGGAGGGCTTTGGTTAAACGGTCCGTACCCGGCACCTTCGAGGTCGGAGCCCCGATTTGACTCCCTCACCTAGTCTCTCCCCTTGTCGGTACCCACCATCAATAAGAGTACCTTCGGCGGTGTGCAAGGGCTATCATGAAAGCACACATGCCAAAAAGGTGACCCCCTGGCCGCGTGAACCACAAGGGGAGGGCACGGGCGGTATTTCACGGATCAACCGGTGCCGGAAACATTACATACGCGACGGGAGGAGTGACATGCGGCAATCATTTGCAGCTATGGTTCTCTCCCCCTCGCCCCGAAGGGAGGGGAATGCCTATGCTAGGAGGCGAGCTGCGACTAGAGGTCTAGAGGAGCGGCTATTATCTCGGACGAGGGAGGGTGTGGATCGAACCGGGGTCTACAACGACCTTGGCGAGGGGGGTTTTCGCCTACCTTTCCCCCCAAGCTCCGGCACGACCGGAGTCGCATAGAAGCCTAGGCCAGGCATGCCTGACTCAACCAACACATGCTGACTAGCTAAGATGATTAGCGCCCTCGAGCGGCGGGAGCGGGCCGCGCATCGTGGAGACAACGACATAATAGTATTCTTCATATTTAACGTAGCGGTCGACAATGTATGTCCTTGTATGACTTATATTGTTACTGCCGACGGAGAGGTATGGATAAGGGGACCCCCGGCGTAAAACCCTAACTAGAAGACCTAGATGGCAGCTTTGGGAACGCCCCGATACTACAACCGATCTCTCCCGGGAGCATGATCGATGATGAGTTGAGGTTGGTTTCGAACTTCTGCTCTCAGTCATACTTGCAAAACGCCGCATGTAGAGGGTGCCGGTGCGGGTTCCCTGCCAGTCCCATATCCCGGGGGCGCAAAAAAAGAAAAAAAACTACAACTGATCTATCGGTACTTGTCGTAAAAATCTTCAAATTTCAGTTTCAATTTGTAAGACATGTTACCTCAAATGGAATTCGAGTACAACGCCACTCGTGCACTCGGAATTGAGCGCACGGTTTAAGCACTATCATCCCGTTGCCTAGTGCTTATGTAGAAGGTAGCTATTTGTCATCCTAGTACTTTATATTATGCTATTTGCGGTACTCTATTCCCTATTCGTGGCTGTCGGCCTTCGCCGGCCGCCATCTCTCCCCTTTTGACTTCTTTAGTCACCACACCCGGCCCAAAATTGAAAATTGAAATTGAAATTGAAATTGTTTACAACATGTACCATATGCGCCGGTTTTACACTAAAAGCCGTATGCGCCGGCTGCTGTCTCTAGGCCCTCCCAGCTATGCCATACAGGGAACTTACAAGTCAGGGCTAGACCGTAAACCACCTAAATCCAACCTCTCCAAGGATGTTCGGGGGTTTTACTCCCCCCCGGGGAGTCGTGTAGGACGAGGCGAGGGCTGCGTGCATTTAGGGTCGTGCGAGGGGACAATGTGCGGAGGCGCGGCGGGAGGTCGTGCGGGACTTGATGCGGTATATGAGTAGGATATGATGTAGCCATTGGACAGTATGCGTGTGGAGATGTGCAAGGATGCGAGACGTGTCGAGGCGTGCTTTGGAGATGAGTTTGTCAGGAGGGTCTGTGCGGGCGGTGAGTAGGGAGGTGAGACTCGTGATGGTGGAGGAGTGCGGTGTACCTGTGCGGCTCATGACGATGGGAAGGATGTCTACCACTGTGCCTGGCCAGTGGCTGCGGATGGCGTTTGCAAGGGGTGTGTATTTAGCACGTATGAGGTGAGCTGTTTGGGAGAGATTATTGTCCGTGCGTTACTTCCATTCCCCTATCTGAATCTTTTTTATGGATGCGTAACGGCGGCGACCGTTTGTGTGACCAACGAATCGAGGTCCAAGGAGGCGGATGAAGTCGAGTTTGTGTGCGGGGGGTCGTAGCGCGGGGGGGAGAATCTCAGGTGGGAGGACGGCCGGACACAAGGTTAGGGAGTCGGGCGAGAGACCTTCGTCAGCAGCAACAAGGCGGGTGGGCATGTGGGTAGGGTGAGGTGGGTGACAGTCAAGCGGAGTGTGGGCATGAGTGGGGGAAGCAAATGATTATATGGGTTTGTTACCGAAGACTGCAGTGATGGTTTCCCAGCGTCCTCCGTTGTGGCGCTCCAATAGGGAGAGTAGGAGCTGCAGCGCGCTGTTGTGTCGGTCCTGTCTTAGGCCAGACATGGTGGGGCAGTTACCGGCCATGTGGCCGTTGCTAGTGAATTGGCCACATAGGGGGCATCGCAGGGTGGGGTTATGAGTAAGAAGGCGGGTGTTGTGAACTCCCCACATGAATTCTTGCTTGTGTGTGAACTGGATATTTGTGAGGGTTGAGTGTTTTTTGTGGAAAGAGAATTCGGCGCCGTCCTCCGCGGCGCGGGCGAGGAGGGCACCGTGTTTGGTTGTTTGCGAGAGGGGTGTGTGTGTGTTTGGTGTTGTAGGTGTGTGCGTCAGCTTTGAGGTTGGTGTATCTATAAGGTATGGGTTCCCCTAGGGTTTGTGGAATGAGGGTGTATGGCCAGGTCCAGTGGCCTATCGTGACCTCTGAACCTGTGGTGTATGTAGTGTCGGGTGGGTGACCATCCGCGACTTGGTTGGCGAGGGTGTCTGCGAGGTCGTTACCTAGGGAGTGGTTGTGTGCTTTAATTTTGCCGAGGTGTGTACGGTTGCCTGCGTCGCAGCGGGTTTTAAGGGTGTGTGTGATGGATAGGAGGGTGTCGCGGTGGATGATGTGTTTGTAAGCGGAAGGGCAGTTTAAGTATCCTTGTATGAGGCGGAGGGAGCACGCAGTGTCTGTAAGGAGGTGGGTACGGCCAAGTTGGAGGCCTATATCTATGCCAGCTAATTCAGCGCGATTTATTGTGTGCGAGGGAGGGGCAGAGGTCACCATGATTTTGATTTTGGTGTCCGAGGCGGGGTGGGTAGCTGCTGCTCCGAGGGGGGACGAGCCTCCTTTTTTCGAGCCGTCTGTGTAGACAAAGTCTTGCCACTTCCAAGCAAGAGTACCTCTGGTGGGGGGGGTATGTTAGTTGTAGGCGTTCCGGGAGGGGGTATGTGATGGGGTGAGTTGGCTTTGGGAGGAGGTGGTATATGCCTGCTGAGTGGGGTGATTAGGTGTCGAAGAGGTGGGGAGGAGGGGGGGATGATGGCGGGGTAGGGGAGGTGAGTGTCGTAGATAGATTCGAGAGTGTTGTGAAGTGCGGTCATGGCTGTGGGTGACGGGAGGGTGGAGAGTGCGAGGGGGTTGGCGACGAGGTATATGTCGACCATCCATCGTGTGCCGAATGGGGTAGGGGTGGGGTTGCCAGTGTGTTGGTCGGGGGGTAGGAAGGTGTTTGCGTCATTGGGGAGGGTGTAAAGATGGTGGGTGTATGGGGAGTTGATGTACTTGGAGTGGCGGTAGGGTGTGTGTTCCCATCGGGGGAGGATGAGGATGGTTGCGCTGGGTGTGTGAGGGGCTGTGAGGTATGCGCTGGTGATTGCGTGTTCCATGGCGCGGCGCATGCAGTCGTGGTCGTATTCGGGGTTGGCGATGTTGGTGCCTAGTCATGTGTGTGGGGCATTGCTGCCACTAGATGAGAAGACTATGTCTTCGGGGTAGAGGGAGTGGTAAGTGTTAGAGTGAAGGGGTTTATTGAGGGGGTCGGAGTAGAGTTCAGTCTGGATGCGGAATGTGTGGCGGAGAGCTGTGAGTAGGTCTTGTCTAGTGGCCCATCTATTACGGGTGGTGGAGGCGGGTGTGGGTGAGTGGATTTCTGAGCGGGAACCTAGGCGAGTGAGGAGGTGGAAGACCTCCTCTGCGAACGTATGCTGCGAGAGGTCGGGGCGGAAGAGTTGGTAGAGGTGGCGGACGCGGGGGCCGTTCAGGGTGGTGACCGCGCGGCCATCGGGAGTGCACAGTACGGTGGTGTCGTGGAGTGATGGGTGTGCGTGGATGGCGAATTTACCGGTGGGGAGCATGTCGAGGTCGGGGTTGATGGGGTCGTGGTTGAATGTGATTAGGGGGTGTGACCAGGGAGGGGGTCCGGGTTCTGGCAGAATGGGTGTGGTGGAGGGGACAAAGCCGGAGTTAAATGCGGTGAGGGCGGTGGGGCCGGAGGGGGTCTCACTGATGGTGTCGTGTAGTTGTAGGCATGGGGCCCATTGGACCTCGTGGAGGCGGGTGAGGTCGTGTTGTTGGCCGCGAGCACACCATTCGCACTGCCATGTGGCGGGTCCCTGGGCTGGGCGGCATTGGGAATGTACGGCAAAGTGCGGGCATGTGCAGCATGTGGAGGTGGGTTATGTGTGCAGTGGGTCATGACAGATGGAGCATGTGGTGAGGGAGGGGGTAGGGAGGCATACCGATGTGGGGGTGGAGGAGATGAGGCGGAAGCCGTCGTCGAGTTGTAACTGAATGTCCCATTCCGTGAGGTGTTCCGGGGCCCATTCGACCATGTACTGTGTTTGGCCGTATTTTTGTGTCCTTGTGTTTGGAAATGATGCGCGTAACGTCGCAGGGGGGGTAGTGGTGGTCTGAGGGGGTGAGGTATTTTGTGTCTAAGTGTGTGGTGGGTGCAGTGGGGGTGGGGTGATTGATGCGTGAGGTGTAGATGCTTGATGAGAGGGTGAGGGTTGAACGAGGGAGGTGTGGGGAAAGGAGGGGAATCCATGAGGGGTGGACAGTGGTGGGGGGGGTGCTTGTTTGGGGGTGAGGCTTGTGGTGGGGAGGCGGTTGTGGATAGTATCGGAGGGTTCGGTAAGGACAACGGCGAGAAGGCGAATGGGGATTGAAAGAGGGGAGGTGGACCTTGTGAGTTTGGAGATGGATTTGCAGGATTTGAGTATGAAGGAGGAGAGGGTGGCTCGGAGGAGGACTTGTGGCCATGTGGTTATGTTGTTTTGCCAGAGGGGAGTGAGACGGGGGAGGAGGGAAGCGTGTGTTTTGCGGGTGGAGAATTCGCAGTATACTTGTTTGTATGTGTGAGGGTCGGTGATGTGTGTTGCTTTGTCTCTGAGTGAGGCGAGGAGGGTGTTGTCGTGTCAGGTGAAGTGGGCGCGGATTGTGGAAGCAATAGGGTTGGTGAGGGAGAGTGGAGGGATGTTGTGAAACATAGTGCCAGCGTCACGTTGGGCTCGTACTAGGCATCTGAGTGTGGGTGGGGAGAATCTGCCTGACATGATGGATTCGGTGGGCCATTGGGAGTGTTGGATATGGTGCGTGTGTGTGCTCGGGCCATGTGGCCTCTATAACCAGGGGAAAATTGAAATATTTGAAATTGAAATTGTTTACAACAATACCAGTATAAACCGGCTGCTGTCTCTGGGCCCCCCCTTTTGCTATGCCATACAGGACTTAGTAGACTGAGGTAGACCGTTAACCACTAATCCCAACCTCTCCAATGGCAGTAACAGCTAATAATTTTGTAATCAAGAAAAACAGATCTAAAAATAAATCCACTTGTCGAGAAATGCAAAACTAAACTGCTGCTCGACCTTCACGATGCACGGCCCGCTCCCGCCGAACCGGGGTGTCGACCGGCCTAGGCCGGTCGGCGTTCGGGAGGGACGACGGGCCAGCCTAATCTAGCTCCCGCGTGACTTCGGTCTTGCCGAAGGAAGGAGGGGAAAGGCTGGCAAAAAACCCCTCCTCGCGCGGTCGCTCGTCGATCCCGCCGCTCCATCCCGTAAACCCCGCCCCAAGGTCTTGCCGCGTCCACCGACGCGGCGGTCCTCCGTGTCGAGGTCCCCCATCACCTCGAGGGCAGGTGGGGGGGACCGAGACACACAGACATAGAAAAAACTAGCGCTCCTGCCTCCGCGCCTGAATTTTCCCCGCCCATTTCCTCGGTTTTTTCTCTGTCTGGTACCCGGGTACCTGTCGGTTTTCCGGCCTGTGGCCGTACCCTCCCCCCTCTGATCGCGCGTCCACCGAGCAGCCTTTTCTTGAGCGGGGGCCTCCGCGCTCACCCGGGCCCACGCTCAAGGACTCCTAGGAGTATGACGAAGGTCTGTCGGGGTAGTGGGTGTCGAAGAGGGGGGGGGGAAGGTCACCGTAGCCGGATCCGGCGGGCCGCGGGCGCCCGGAATTAAACAAAGCCCTCCGTGCCGGGTTTTCCGGCGGCGCCGACCCAAAGGGTCGTCGTCGCCAGATCGTGTCGCTCCTCCCGTCGCGACCGTCCTCCTTGCCGTCCCAGCTGACTCCTCCCCCCGGGAGATGACGCTGGACGACGTAGCGGCGCGCTAGTGAGCGCCCTACCCTGGTGCTGCTCCCCAACTAGCGCGATGCCGGGTACGGACATTATTTTTAGTATCCAAAAAAGCCCTCCGTACAGGGCTTTCCGGCGGCGGCTGATCCTAAGGACCGCCGCCGCCTCCTGTAGCCGCTCCTCCGTCTGCGACTAGCCACCGTCCTGTGTCATGTCTTGCCTCACCCCTCGGCAAGGTTTGACCGGCACAGGGCTGGTCGACAGCTAGCGAGCGCCCTTTCCTGGCGCTGCTTCCCGGCTGGCCACCACCAGCTCCAACACCCGCCTCCCACCGCTGATCCGGCCGTACCCTCCTCGCCATCAAACGCTGCCGTAGTACAGGTCCCACTCCTAAAAGTAAGGCTGTATCTAGGAGTATCTGTACGCGAAAAAACATATCGGACGGGCCGAGCGGGAGATCTTGGCGCCGGTAGTGTACAGAAATTATTTTTTCAAAAGCCCTCTGTACAGGGCTTTCCCGACAGCTGCAGATCCCACGGATCGAGCTGTCGGCCCTCTTAGCCCCCTACCGTGCCATGCCTGGCACGGCTACGGGGTTTCCAGCGCCCACCACGGGGAGGTGAGGGGATGCCGACGGGCCTGCGAGCGCACCCCCCTCCGGGGCCGCCGCCGCTGCGCCGCCGGCGGGCGCCATAACCAGGGGAGTTCATGATTTCGTGGAGGTGGCAGACTGTGAGTTGCGCGGCATGGGCTTTGAGGGAGGGGAGGCCGTAACCGAGGTCGGAGGTGGGCCGGTGGAGGGCGGTGCGGGGGAGGTTACGT
This sequence comes from Tetraselmis chui, assembly GCA_026401115.1. NCBI lineage: Eukaryota > Viridiplantae > Chlorophyta > Chlorodendrophyceae > Chlorodendrales > Chlorodendraceae > Tetraselmis > Tetraselmis chui. Next base: position 72,241 of record JAPMLY010001608.1, read on the forward strand.
ACCGAGGAGACGGCGGAGCGGAGAGCTCGGCATATTTGACCTTCGAGGGTGTCCAGTTGGGAGTCGCTAAAGAGGCCGAGCTGGAGGTTGAATTGCTTGCCAATGAGGAGGCCTCGGATGACCCTGATTCTACGGGATTGAGTTAGTAGGGAGGTGGAGAGGGCGATGATAAGGGATGCGGTAGTGCGTCGCAGTTCGTGCCAGTGTTTGGTGAAGGTGAGAGAGGGGTTGAGTTCGACCCCTAGGACGCGGTATGTGTCCGAAAGGCCTATGGAGGGGATGGGTGCTGGGGTGGAGTTGATGGTGATGAATGGTAAGAGTGATTGGAGGCAGGATGCGAGGAGAGTGATGTTGGCAAGGGAGAGGGCGTTACCTGTACGCCAAAGGGCTCCGGTAATGCAGCATTTTCGGATGTTGACGGTCATACATGTGTAGGCGCTGAAGAGTGAGAGTTTCCTGAGTTGGATGGCCATGTTTGGGGTCGAGCCCGTGGCGAGGCTGAGGTCGTCGGCGAATCCGTGACCGGGGTATGTGGCTGTTGGGTTCTGTGGGGTCGACGTTAGTGGCGGGGGGGCGTGGGCGATAGCCCCGGCTGCCCACAGTGAGCCAACGGAGAAAGGGTTCTAGGAATAGGGTGAATAGGAAGGGGGAGAGGGTGTCGCCTTGCAGGGTACCCCGATTAATGTCGATGGAGGGGGTGGGACCATATGGGGTAATGTAGTCTGTGGTTGAGACCCCGTATAGGTGTTCGCATGTGTCGACAAAGGTGGAGGGCATACCGAGTTGTCGCATGTGTTTGAACATGATGCGGTGGTCAGCTGCGTTGAAGGCGCCCTTGAAGTCCGCGTACATGACGTAGATGTCTTTTTTGTGGAGTTTCCCGTCCTCCATCGTCATGATTATGGAGGAAAGGGCGTCGTGGATGCTGCGGTGTTGTCGAAAGCCGTCTTGTTGGTCGCTGAGAATGCCGTGGGTTTCGGCGTATTTCGAGCCTGCGTCTTTGATTAGTGCGGTCCATAGCTTAAGAAGGTTATTCATGAGGGCGATGGGGCGGTAGTTGTCAAGGAGGGTGGGGTCACCTTTTTATGTAGCAGGCATGTTGTGCTGTGGCACCATTCAGGGGGGGTGTAGGATTTGTGGGCGAGGAGGGATAGGAGAGAGAAGAGGGCGGAGCGGGTCTCGGGGGGTAGGAACTTGAGAATTTCGTTGGGGATACCGTCGGGACCGGGGGCTTTGCCTGTGCCTAGCGAGTTGAGAGTTTTATCGAATGTATCGCGGGTGATCATGTCGGCAAGGGTGAGAGAGGGGTCTCCGCGGGGTTCGATGGTGTAGTTGTCGGGGTTGTCCGGGTGTTCCCAAGGGGGGACGGGTAGTTCGGGTGGGGTAGCGCGTCTGAGTTCGGTGGCGAAGTGAGAGTGTACAGCTTCTAGGACGGCGGAGGGAGAGGTTGCGGAGGTTTTGTCGAGGTTGGTAATGCGGTGGAGAGTCGAGGTTGCGTTGGTCTGGGAGAGGAGGCCTCTTTTAATTTTCAAGCGGCGGTGGGAGGATTTAGGGCAGGCGTCGTAGGCAGTATTGGCGCGCGTTTTAATTTTCTTCAGTATATCTGTGGTGGTTGTTCGTAGTAGGTGGCGTATGCGTGCCTGGCATTGTTGTTGGATGTCGGTAGGGGAGAGATAGTCTGTTGTATTCAGGAGGGTTTGGGCGAGGGGTAGGGGGCCACCGTTGGTGCTACATCTTCGAAGTTTGCGAATGAGTTTGCGTGTCTTTTTATTTAGCCAGGTGGGGTTAAGGTACGAGGGAGTTGGGCGGGGTTTCTTCGGGGGTAGGAGGGGCCATATGGTGGCTGCGTGGTCCATATGCTGGGAGAGTAGTGTGGTAAATTTTGAGGCGAGGGTGTCGAGGGTATCGGGAGAGGCCGTGGAGGGGGGTGTATTAATAATTTCTGCGTGGAGGGAGGCCGTTTGGTTGATAAGGGAGGGTGTGCCATTTTGATATGTTTTTATGTGGTGCGGTTGTAGTGGAAGTTTGAAGGTAAGTTTGCGGGTGGTGTGGTGTGTGTGAGGTGGGTTTTGGGCCGAGGGGGGGCGAGCGATTAAAGAGGAGGGGGCAGGTATTACTAGGTGGACCGCCGAGTGATCGGTAAAGCGTGAGGGTGAGGTGAAAACCGAGCATGCATGTGGGTTGAGGCCGAGGGGGGAGGGAGGAGTGGTGAGCTAGTGGTCAAGGCATCCTCCACTACGGGGGAAGGTAGGGATGGGGGGGTGGAGTGGGCGGAGGTGGGATTCGAGTGAGGTGAGGGCGGGGTTGCCAGTACCTTGTGTGGTGGTCGTTTGAAAGTCGCCTCCCGAGAGGACGCGGTGGGTCGGGTAGTCGTCCGCTAGGCGTAGGCCCCATGCTGCGACTTCTGCGTATGTTCGGGTCAGTTGGGTGCTGTGGAGCTGTGGCATGTAGGCTCCGAGGAGGAGGTAAGGGGTGCCTGAGTGTGGGGTTAAGATTAGTCCAGATATGTGGGGAGTGAGGTGAGGGGGTGGGGTTAGGATAGTGGCGGATTGAAATGAGGTCCGGCGGACCGCAAAGAGAACTCCTGCGTTGGGTAGGGGCACCGGTGAGTAGTGTGGTCGAGAGCTTTTGAGGAGGTATTGGGGTAGGGCGAGTCGCCAGCGTTATTTATGTGTGGCGTGGTTGGTTTTTGTGAGGATAAGCACGTCAGGGTGGTGGGTGGTGGTGAGGTGTTCTACGTCCATGATGGATGTGTGGAGGCCTCGGGTGTTGAGGTTGATGAGGTGAAGTGGTTGTGCGAGATGGTGTGAGAGGGTGGGTGAGGCGAGAGGGGCGGGGGGATTGGGAGGGTCTTTGGGGGGGCGGGCTTCGCGGTTGTGGGGAAGTATCGGTTGGAGGGGTGGAGGGGAGGGTGGGTGGGGGAGTGTCGGGGAAAGTGGTGGGGGGGAGGGGGGGTGCTGGAGTAGAGGTAGGGGGGAGGGCTAGGTGGGGTTGAGGGCGGCAAGCAGTTGGGAGCGTCCCACCGGGAGGGAAGTGGATCGGAAGATGTGGTGCCACATGAGTGAGTGTAGGGAGTAGACATTAGTGCGAGGGTCGAAGGGAGGAGGGTTATAGGTTTAGTCGGGGGGTGCTGTAGTGATGAAGTAGGTATCTATCTATGAAGTAGTAGAACGTGGGTTCCACACGACCACGCTAGGGATGTGTCGTTTTGGTAAGGGGGGTTAAGTATGCGTAGGACACCGACATGCGGGGAAGGGGAAGAGTTCCAAGAGGCGAGAAGGGCGAGGGAGCGAGTAAAAAGGTTAGGAGGGGGGGAGTGGTGGAGGGAGTCTACCCAGGTTGCTGAGGAGTGGGTGAGGTGGAGGAGTCCGAAGTGAGAGTGTTGCCATGTGAGGACAATTAGGGAGTGGTTGGGTATGCCATGGTGAGGGGTGAGCCTCTGTTAGAAAGGTTAGTCCATTGGCTAGGGTAGAGCTTATGTTGGTGGAAGTTATCGACTTCGTTATTGGTGATTACGGTGTATGAGGCAGAGGCTGTGGAGTGGAGTTTAGATAGGGAGGTAGCAATGCAGTATAAGTTTGAGAGGTCTTGGTAGTGTTCCCATTGGAAAGAAAGCACTGCGGAGGAGTCTAGGTTTCCAATGGGAGTGGGTAGGCCATATTCGAGATTTAAGTCAAAGAGGTAGTTGTGCAACTTGACGTCAGATGTGGTTGAGGTAAAGTGGGCCGGGAGTGAGGGCCGAAGCGAATGCGGAGTAGTTACTATATGTTGTCGGATGTCAGGTAGGGAGGTGGGGGGGGGGTATGAAGGGTCTAACCTCTGGGCCGTGAGGCCCGTCTTGTGGGGGACTAATGATGATAAGCGGCCTTGCCGGCCGAGGCTTGTGGAGGGCAAGATTGTGAGGCTCCGGAGGGTCCGTTCGTCGAGGTCTTGCGCATTTCGGCGGGTAGAAGCTCCTTGGAGCGGGTGGTCGTTCGGAACTTATGAGGGGGTGGTAAGTGTAGGGATGGCGGAGAGAGTATGAGAGGGTGGGGGAGGGGGGATAGAAAAAGTGTAAGCAAGGTGTGGTAGGTATTAGGGCGAGGGTGATAGTGGGGAGCAGCAGTGACAGAGGGGGCTGTCGATATCGTATCAAATGTGCTTCGGGGCTTCCGAGAGAAGCCTCGGAGCATGCCTAAAGGAGGTGGGGATTGTAGGGGCGAGGGAATACGTGTATCGCTGAGAATGTTACGGGTTCGTGACTGCCAGACTGTTTCTGTAAGGGAGGGGCGATATTTCCGGGGCAGGGGGATGCGCGGGGGGGCGGGTGATCGGTTAATTATTCGGGTAGAACAGGTCGGGTGGGCTAAACTCAGCAGGGGGAGAACTGTTATTATCGCAGCGACGGGCGAGTAGGGCAGAGCATGGGGCGTGTAAAAGGGGGAGGGAGAACGAGTGCACTAGGGTCTACAATGTGGTAATCGCAGGTAAGCGCGAGTGTCTGTTGAGTTAGGTGTGCTATCATGGTAAACGTAAAAAAGGGAAGACAGGTAGAAAAGAAAAGGAAAAAGCGGAGAGGCACAACGACTGGAGCGAGCGAGGGATAGAGCGAGGGAGCAGGGGGAGGACAGCCGTCGACATAAGGGATTGGTAGGGGGTAAGAGGCGGGCGGGGCAGTGGTGTCCGCTGATGGCATCGGGAGAGGAGAGTGGGATTCGTCGGCGTACGGTTGGTGACGGTCGGCGAGCGGCGAGTACGGGCGAGAGGGAGCGTACATGGCAAGGGCCGGCGCGACATGCCGGGCAGCATGTCCAGCTGCGAGTAGACTAGTGTAATTATGTGATGGGGTGGTAGCGCGAGGGGGAGAGGGGTGTCGGGGGTTACTGATCAGGGCGGTGGTTAGTGCAGTGGCGGGAATCAGGCCTGTAAAAAAAAAATACTCGGGAAGAAAACGGCTTTCGAGTTACATGATGATGCATTATTGATCGAAATGTGCAGCTCTTTGGCTGGGATGCACTAAGGTGGGGAGAGGGTTTCGATTTAAGTGCGCTGCTAACAAGCGTATCAGTGCATGCTAACGGGAGGGGACGCATGGTGATAGACATGTCCGTACTGTGGGACGGGGGGTGGCGGTCGGCGAGCGGCGAGTTCGGGCGAGAGGGAGCGTATAGGGCAAGGGCCGGCGCGACAAGCCAGGCAGCATGAGCAGCTGCGAGTAGACTAGTGTAGTTGTGGGGTAGGAGGGTAGCATGAGGGGGAGGGGGGTGTCGATGAGTACTGATCAGGGCAATGGTTAGTGCAGGGGCAGGAATCAGGCCCGTATAATAATTTTTTTCTTTGATTAAAGAAAACGATTTTCGAGGCTCATGATGTTGCATTATTGGTCGAACTTTACAGCACTGTGGCTGGGACGCACTAAGGTGAGGGAAAGGTATCGATTTAAGTGCGTTGTTAACGAGAGTATCAGCGTAGGCTAGCGGGAGGGGACGGGGGGTGTTAGAGTGGTCCTTACTGTGGGACATAGCGGGACGATCGCACCGGTACGGGTCGTTTGTGTGGGTTGGTGAGTCAGCGGCCCGTCCCAAGGCAGTGGTTGACCTGGGGGCGGCGAGGACAAGAGGCGTCTGGAGTCCTCTGACAAGTGAGGGTTCCAAAGCCGTGCCCAAGTCTTTGGCGGATGGGGGTGGTTGGGGCACAATGTTGAGTAGAGCGAGCGGATGTCCCGCGAGGTAGCTCCGGGGGTTGTAGGGGTCCGCGGTGGGCGCCTTCACGGGCCGATCCCGCAATGGCGTATGTATGTAAGTGGGGGGGGGGATAGAGGTCGAGGACATGTTGAACAAGCGTGGATCCGAGAAGGGGAAGGAGACCAGGGGATTAGTTGAGTGTTTTCGGTTTGGTTTTCGTGGTGGTAGCGTGTGTTGGCGGCACACGACCAGGCCCGAGGGGACATGGGTTTGGTGGATGTTGGCGGCGGACGGTAACGTCCGGACGCTCGGTGGGGCGCGGTGTGGCGCGCCGTTCCTTGGGAGGGGAGTTTTTTGAAACCGAGGGGTGTGATTCTTCATTCGTTGTACTGTGGCGGGTACATGTTCGGATTTCGAAGTGGGTGGCGCGATAGCTGTCGGGGAGTTGAAATTTAAAACTCTGAAAGTTGCGCCTTGCTATGTGTACCGTCTGGTGTCGCTACGGATCCACTGACCTGGGTGAGCTAAGCTCGGGTGGGGAGAGGTGGATGGTGCCAGTAGTTCTACGGCCATGTCCACCAGTCTGTCGCTCGATGGGAGGCCAGGCCCAAAGCGAAGACGATCGGCGTTGCTCATTCGAGCTACCGACCCATCCCCGTTATGTGGCTCAGTAGTACTTTAGTAGTATTTTGGATCTTTTTACTGTCTTTAGTGACGGTAGGATACGTTTTTCCACCCGGCCCCCTTGTGGGGCCGACACGACATACGTGTAAGTATCCGTTCCCGATTCCGACAAGTCATGGGCCCTCCACCAAGTTACACTAGAGAAGAGCGTGCGTAAAGCGCTCGGCGCCACGCTAATCCTACCTACTCCCCCGTAAGAAAGAGTAGAGCGTGTGTAAAGCCCTCGGCGCCACGCTAGTAAATCATCGTCCAACCAACACCACGCTTCGCCTTGTGCGCGTGGTTTTTCGGGATCGAGCTTGTCTAGCGGGATATAGTTGGCGGAGGCGAAGAATTACGCAACGCTTGGTGGAACCTCTGCATTCACGACGGCTTCGGCTAAACCGGTGAGAGTGCAAGGGGAACCCAAAGCGCGAAGAGTTTCAAACCTCCAACTATCGATATGACTAGACTTTCGAGGGTTTCTAGCAACGACCTCCATGATATCAACTTCCGAAGTATGGAGTTTGATACGAGGGAGCGAGAAGGGATCCGGCAACACGTCCCCGAGGTCGTCATCGTCTTGTGGGTGCAATCGTGATAATTCCTCGTGCACCCACTACTCCTTGCAACGGGGTTGGAGTTAAAGGCCTCCATAGCGCGACGGTGCTCCCCAACCGCAACTACACTAGCCGCCCGATTGGCTACCTTGGCCGAGACGCCGTTACGAAAGGGTTGCGAAGGGGAAGTGGGGTCGGAACCGGCCCTCGGAAGTGAGGTAGGTGGCGGTGCCCGCCCATTGGTAAGGGATGCAACTCATTAGTACACATTGCTACACGTTGCACTCTTACTTACACATTGCCGAGTAATATTACACACACAATGGACTCGACACGTGGACTGAAAATAGGCTACGTTCTACGTACGGATACTTAGTACATCAGCAGCAGCGTCGGTAGATCAAGCACAGTACAAGTACGGTACTTTATAGGTCATGTTATTATAGGATATCAGTGCCCGTACACGTATTCCCACATATTGATGTGCGCACTAGATATATTCATATCGGCGGCAGCGTGGGTGCTCCCATTAACTTCTCATATTCCCTCAACGTCTTGTAACTATCGCTACGAGCCGTCCCGCGCACGCGCCAACAGGCATCGCGAGGGGGCTGCGGCCCCCTCCTCGACCGTGCCCCGATAATAGGTTATGGGCCCTCTTAGCCTTACGGACACTCACACGCCTCCGCTACGCACACGTCAAGTGCCTAGAGCGCTAGCGACAAAAACTGGCTTAAGTACTGCAGACGCCATGCCGGCAACTCACCGCCGCCGCCGCCGTCATCGTGGGATAACAACAACCCCAACACCGGCCTAGGGAACACACGTTCACGGTCGCTCGCAAGCGGCTATCACGAGAACACTAGCGACTACCAAGACGTCGCTCACAAGTGGAGAATCAAACGCACACACGGAGGTGGCTCACTCGCACGAGTCACTTCTAGCACATCGGCCAGCATCGCACCGCCGGCGCCACCTAGCACCAAGGGGACTAGCCGCCCCGACATCAATCTAGCCACAAGTCCGACGCCGTTCATCAACGGCCACCTCCTCAAAATCAGCGGCCACACAGAAGTCGCTCGACACAGAAGCAACGGCCACACTGAAGTCGCTTGCCATAGAAGGAGCGGTCACGCACCAGGCGATGACCCATAGATATAAGCAATCTAACGGACAAACCTCTAAGCCTGCATGAATGTACGGTCAATGATCTGGAGGGGCTATTATTTATAGGATATCAGTGCACGTACACGTATTCCCACATATTGATGTGCGCACTAGATATATTCATATCGGCGGCAGCGTGCGTGCTCCCATTAACTTCTCATATTCCCTCAACGTCCTGTAACTATTCCGCTACGAGCCGTCCCGCGCACGCGTCAACAGGCATCGCGAGGGGGCTGCGGCCCCCTCCTCGACCGTTAAACATCTCATCTTTCGCGGATGGTGGCTAAGTTCATCTAAGAACCGGCCTTAAACTGTGTACAGGTAAGAGACAAGCAGGGAGGGAAACCCTCCTCGACCGTGCTCCGATAATACAGGTGACGACGAGAATAAAAGCACATGATGCACACTACATTCGTTTTGTACCCGTACGTTCGTTTTGCTGAGTACCCCAGCTCGTGCACCGCTCAGGCCTGCTGTCCGAAGAGTGCTACGTACGAGTATTGATGACCTGGCTCTGTTGGTAGTACTTTGCATTAAAAATACATACAGATACAGGTGCCTGTAGTATATTAGGTGAAATATATGTGTTGCTGTCGCGATGATTTTGATGCTGCTACGCGGTACGATCATCGCGGTACGGCGGCCGATCTTGCCGCGACACATACATACAAGCATACCTCATCCGCTCTGCGCTGCGTTGCCGACATCATCGAGCACCTGCTTGTTAAAACGGACGACACTCACAGATACGGCTACAGAAGCCTTTGAGCGCACCATCATCCTATCGCAAATCATCTCAACTGCCGTGCTCATAGATAACGAAGCAAAGGAAGCCTTCGCCACCCGCCTCGATCTACCGTCGGCCCAGAAATTTACGACTTCCCGAGGACTTAGTATTTCACTTGACTCGCTATCATGGCCGGAACCAAGGTCGACGATGGCCCGCTCGTGACTCAGGCGTACGTCGTGTCTGAGCAGGGCGGCAAGCTGGAACTGAAGGACATCACCCTTCCCCCGCTCAAGCCCACGCAGGTACATCCCAATCGTGCTTGCTCACGCGCTCACTTGCCGCCCTTTGGCTTGTACATCTGTAACTCCAAACCCCTAATCCCTTTTCCAGCCGCAAGCTGGTTTTAACACTAGGAAACCTGTCAAACGAACCTGCCTACCCACGCTTGACCTCGATACTCGATACACTCGGCTCCGACGACGGCGATCTCATGTTACTCCTATGATAACCCCTTGGTCGCTTGCTTAATCCACCACCCAAATGTCCCAACCCTATGCCCCAGTGTCTTTTGTCGACGTGCCTCATTCCGACACCGCCACACACTTCCGACACCATTTCAAAAGCCTGACGGACGCGTCACCCTTTCCACAGCCCCGTAGTTCAGCGGGCATCAGTTCACGGCATTCGGCCACTCAAAGTAAAATATTCCATTAGTTTCATCTTGCTCGTCTGTCGACTTCGTAAACGTTTCGAGTTCCTGACTGCTCATGCACCCTGCTCGTCTTCTCGATCTAAAAAGTCGTTACGGCGCCATTCCGCTCCGACCGTCACCTGCATCACCCCCTCGCGGCCTCGCCGACTCCCACCCTGCTGACGTTTCGTATCGCGCCGACATCGTTTCAACGCTACCTTCGACCGTTCCGATCCGGACATAACCTTGCTTGCTTGCTAGTAGCCTCACCGACTGAGCTTTTAGTTGCTTCACCGCAGGTGGAGATCGACATGACCCATTGCGGTCTGTGCCACACCGACATCCACATGCGCGACAACGACTGGGGCATCTCCAACTACCCCATGGTTCCCGGTCACGAAGGTGTCGGCGTCATTCGTAAGCTCGGTAGCTGCGTTCGCTCTGCTAAGGTTGATCTCCCTCCCTGCCCCCCGCGGCCGCTCTGCGTCATCTGCTTTCTCCCAAATCCTCGCCGTCGTTCTCGCAAATCCTAAAGACGCAACCCTCGTTCCCTTCGCTCGCACGATAGGTCGGCGACATTGTGGGGATCTGCTGGATCCGCGACTCCTGCCAGGACTGTGATGCCTGCGCTGTTGGTCGTGACAACCTCTGCCGCAAGGGCTACCAGGCATGCGCCTTGCTTTGTATATGAATCGACCCTCAGCAGCTGCTGTTTCTCGTCGAGCTGATGAGCTCCTCTGTCCATCGACCGCTCGCGACTTGAGAGGGTATCATCAGCGCCACTGCTTGGGAGGGTATCTCACGTCACCACCTATATGTTGTCCATCACCGGCAGGGCACCTACCTGGGCAGCAATGCCGGCACGTGGGGGAAAGATCCCTACAACGAGCACGGTGGCTGTTTCTCGAAGGTTATGCGCGTGGAGGAGAAGTTTGCCTTCATCCTACCCAAGGGCATGAACCCGGAGGTAACTACCCCTCGCGCGCGCCCGTGTGCGTATGTGCGTTAGCAAAAGCTGAGCAAGGACTATGCGCTGCCTGTCCTCCGCTCATGAAATCCTGACACGACTCCTCTCTGTCTCCAATTTTCCCTTTTCCGCAGCTTGCCTGTCCACTGATGTGCGGAGGCGGCACTGTCTTCGAGCCCATCGTAGACTACGTCAAGCCAGGTAACGCAAGATGTGTGAGGGGGCTATGGGAGGCGGATTGTCTGATTGTAGCCACCAATTCGTGCCAGACACTTAATGACGGCTCCACTTGAGTCTCCTCAACGACCAGTGACAGAACAGCTCCCCATGAAACTGATCTGTTTTGAGATAGCGATTTACCTCTGGTGTGTGTGTGTGTGTGTGTGTGTGTGTGTGTGTGTGTGTGTCGATGTGTCGATAGGCAAGAAGGTGGGCGTGGTGGGCATTGGCGGCCTGGGTACCACTGCCATCAAGCTTGCCAAGGTGGGTACTGAGTCGCCGCGAGGAGAGCAGAAGTTGGAGGGGAGGGGGAAGGAAGGGGTAGAACGTGATACACTGACACGTGAAGTATATATGTTCTTTAACATGTCCTCCTTGTTTCTTGTCTCAGCTGTACGGTGCCGAGGTGACCGCCATCAGTCGCACTGCCACGAAGGAGGCAGGCGCACGGAAGGCGGGCGCGGCGCACTTTGTGGTCACCACTGACGCGGACGCAAAGTCGAAGCTGGCCGCCAGTTTCAATGTCATCATCGACACGACACCCGTCAACGGCGATGTCTCCCCTTACATGGATATGCTTGCCTTTGACGGTTCCTACATACGTGTGGGCATCCCCGCCGCCAAGGACCAAGGTCGGTCGCACACTCTGCCCGTCTTTTCCTTCTGGTATAGGGTATTGGGTTTAGGGTTGAAGGTTATCTCTCTACCCTGCTTCAGACACCCTACTCAGCCTGCGACTAGTCCGCACATATAGAAGAGTAACATACCTCGCCAAGGACAAAAATGAACTTGCGACTGCGAAGAAGGACAGGGACGTCAACGATGCTCCGACCCTTGCACAAGTTTATTAACTTCATTTACCCCCTTTTTGCTCGCAGGATTCAGCTACAACTGGATCCCACTCATCTTCACCCAGCGCAAGATCCAGGGCTCCATTGTGCTTGGCTCCGCACGCACCCGCGACATGCTGGAGCTGGCTCATGCCAACCAAAAGTTTATGGAGGACGACGACGAGAGCTGGACCACCACTACAATGCCATTTGATCAAGTGAACGAGGGCATGGAGGAGGTCAGACCTTCGCCTCCCTCAGTTGCGTTGATACACTGTGCGTTGCGCTGTGTATGGAATTTCCCTGTGTTTCACGGAATGGTGACTTATATGTCACTTTGTGTGTGTGTGTGTGTGTGTGTGTGTGTGTGTGTGTGTGTGTGCAGCTGCTGGCTGGGAAGAACAAGGGGTGGCGAATGCTGCTCAAGTGGTAGTGTGTAGCTGAGGGATAATCGCAGTATATGCTCTCTCTTTCTTTTATAGCACCTTCAGATAATAGTTGGTGGTTAGTAGATCTTCGCAGAAAATAGCGGGAGACAGTCTGAAAGGCTGAATGTCGCAGTCCGATTGTAACATCCGTTGCGTTCCATAGACAGCGCTCCAGAGGTCGCTGCTCCTCGCCATTGTTGTCCTGCACCCTTTGCATTAGGTTTCTATAATTTTTTGAACGCATTCCTCAATGCAGCGTCACTACTTCCCTGCACACACACACACACACACACACGCACACACACACACACACACACACACACACACACACACACACACACACACTCACACGCATAACCTATACGATAAACTGCACCAGGCACCGGCTTAGTTACCTCTATTTTATCATACCTATTTGGTCACATGCATAGCAGGAAACGTCGCATATGTCCTCACTTTTTACATGCGGAGGTGGAGTGGCAGCTGCGCAGCTTTACGCGTAGCGCGAAGAAGGGCAAACTTTCGACAGTGGAGGACTCGTAGCGCGCGCGGGGCGGGAGGAGTCACGATTCACATTTGATTTCTCTTTGGATCGATGTGTCCCGTCGTCAGCATTGGGACATAGCGAGATTACTCTTCATAATACGACGTGGCCATATCTGCGCTTTTAACGAAATAATTTGTACATCGTTTGCGCTTTTGTGATTAAAGAAAAATCAGGCGACCCAAATTCTAGGTGGAAAGCAAGCGCGAGGTTACAGATGACATGGACGGGAAGAGTGACAAGTAAATGAAGACCTGCCAGGCATTTTTGTGCTAGGAGTAGCTACGAAATGCGGTCATTGATGGTGAGACTCGCGCAAGACTGTTTTATTGTGTATCAACTAGTGCTGAGCTCGAAAGCGAGTGCAAGTTGTAGAGGCAAGTGCCTATTAACATTACTTATTCCCATAAACGGAATACATCAATAAGTACACGTCGAGGTTAGTAAACATCACTTAGACAAAATACCTTAAACAACGATAATACCAACCTGTCCTTGGGTTTGGTTGAAAATCGATATGGGTCTGGCGGAAAGAGCCCTTGAGGTGTTCTCATTTGAATCCAATAATTAATAGCCGAGAACACTTAAAAAAGTCTTGCAAAATCGAGCCGAGATCGAAACAAGTCAAATAAGTGCATGCGCCGAACCGTCTCACGCAATCTACGCAGCAAATGTCGGCCCTCGTAGCCCCCTACCGTGCCACGATCTACGGGGCTTACAATGCCACGTACTTCTACGGGGTGGCACGGCTACGGGGTTTACAATGCCCACCACGGGGAGGTGAGGGGATGCCGACGGGCCTTCGAGCGCACCCGCCTCTCGGGCCACCGCATTGTGTCGTGGTGTGTTACAACAAAGGACCTAGAACAACCTTCAAGGTAACACCTCTAGCCCTTTACCGCTTCGCATACGGCCAAAGCTTCCAAATCGTACGCAGAGTAGGTGTTGCCGCGCTATGTTGAATTAAGCTTGCGCGCCCAATAAGAGATTGGTTCAAGTCCTCCTCCTTGGTCTTGTAGCATGACTGTTGCAATCCACACTGTCGGGGCATGTGTAGCTACAGTGAATATCGCGTCCGAGCTGGCCTCCGGAAGGTTAAGGCATGGCGCGGAAATGAGCCGTAACTTTTAGAGTCTCAAAGGCTTCAAAACAGACACGCGTCCGCGTAACCTTATGTGGCTGGGACTTCCGGAATAAGTCCGTCAATGGAACCGTAAGGTCGCTAAAATGATGAATGAACTCGGCGTAGAAATTGCAAAATTGCGCGAAACTTCAAACCTCCTTCGATGGCGTAGGCATTGGCGAGTTTGTAACGGCTTCGACTTTGTTTGTTGAAACCGAAATTTTACCAAAAAACATAGTGTAGCCCAAGCACTCTATCTCTTGAAATCCGAAGAAGCATCTCTTAAGACGTAATTTCAAGTCCTCTTGTAAACGTTGAAGCGCAAGACGCACGCGCTCAAGGTTCTCGTCAATCGCACCGATCTAGCAATCGAGGGGATTTCTAACGCCAATTGGGCCACATGCGGAATACCCGCGCCGAGCAAAAATCTCGCCCTTTTCGTCACCACCACATCACATAGAGGCACGAAATCATCTTTACCTCGGTCACTTTGGAGGCCCACGGCGGGACTGAATTTCCCGGCCAATCGATCATCCTACCCAGCCCTAACCACGGACAAGTTGAAGCGCCTACATGCTCCCTTCCGCCCGCGAAAGGACGAACATCCGGCCGAAAACTTCCTTTACGCCCAAGATTAGCCCGAGATTATACTCCCGGACGACGAACTCCCGGCCAACCATCCGATGGACATGACACTGGACTCCCTACGGCTCTACTCGCTCGATAAACCCTCGACTCATCCTCCAACCGCTATAATTCAGTGGCAACAGCTTCGCACGACAAAGCGCAAATCAAGGCCTTCAACCGGGTACTCGCATGCTACGCAATAATGCAAGAAGCACCTCGTCTCCCTCCGCTTCGCTTTGCTCGCGGCCTCGCAGTCTTCACGCCCGCGCATGGCCGAGGAATACGCTACTCTCCAAGCTGAAAACCCCGTCCATTCCTCTTTTAGAGGAATAATGCAATGGCCCAACCCAAACACCTGACACTCAACCCAACAAGTCCGCCATGCCCTACTGCTTCCGCGACCCAGCAACCCCGGCCCCTTTCCTCAGCCTCCATAGCCGCGGATATCTTCCTTGATGACATCCCCCGCCGATCCGCACTCGCATGCCCCAAAGCCGCTTCCACACATTTAGCCGGGGGCGGACTCAAATGATCTAGTATAAGCGCCTCGAGGTGAGCCCCATACGGAAATGCCAACTCTTTGTATGTCATAGCCGTTATTTCTAGGAGTCGTTTTGAAAGAGAAAAAGACTAAAAGGTATATTCCTTTGCTTGGCGATCGAAGTTGAAGAGGGGGTGGAGCTCGACACGAGCAGCGAGGAGGACAACCGCGGCGAGAGGAGCGGCACGGTCTGGCAGCGCTGATTTTATATCGGTTCCCGCCGGGAAAACCATGTACGGAGGGCTTTGGTTAAACGGTCCGTACCCGGCACCTTCGAGGTCGGAGCCCCGATTTGACTCCCTCACCTAGTCTCTCCCCTTGTCGGTACCCACCATCAATAAGAGTACCTTCGGCGGTGTGCAAGGGCTATCATGAAAGCACACATGCCAAAAAGGTGACCCCCTGGCCGCGTGAACCACAAGGGGAGGGCACGGGCGGTATTTCACGGATCAACCGGTGCCGGAAACATTACATACGCGACGGGAGGAGTGACATGCGGCAATCATTTGCAGCTATGGTTCTCTCCCCCTCGCCCCGAAGGGAGGGGAATGCCTATGCTAGGAGGCGAGCTGCGACTAGAGGTCTAGAGGAGCGGCTATTATCTCGGACGAGGGAGGGTGTGGATCGAACCGGGGTCTACAACGACCTTGGCGAGGGGGGTTTTCGCCTACCTTTCCCCCCAAGCTCCGGCACGACCGGAGTCGCATAGAAGCCTAGGCCAGGCATGCCTGACTCAACCAACACATGCTGACTAGCTAAGATGATTAGCGCCCTCGAGCGGCGGGAGCGGGCCGCGCATCGTGGAGACAACGACATAATAGTATTCTTCATATTTAACGTAGCGGTCGACAATGTATGTCCTTATATGACTTATATTGTTACTGCCGACGGAGAGGTATGGATAAGGGGACCCCCGGCGTAAAACCCTAACTAGAAGACCTAGATGGCAGCTTTGGGAACGCCCCGATACTACAACCGATCTCTCCCGGGAGCATGATCGATGATGAGTTGAGGTTGGTTTCGAACTTCTGCTCTCAGTCATACTTGCAAAACGCCGCATGTAGAGGGTGCCGGTGCGGGTTCCCTGCCAGTCCCATATCCCGGGGGCGCAAAAAAAGAAAAAAAACTACAACTGATCTATCGGTACTTGTCGTAAAAATCTTCAAATTTCAGTTTCAATTTGTAAGACATGTTACCTCAAATGGAATTCGAGTACAACGCCACTCGTGCACTCGGAATTGAGCGCACGGTTTAAGCACTATCATCCCGTTGCCTAGTGCTTATGTAGAAGGTAGCTATTTGTCATCCTAGTACTTTATATTATGCTATTTGCGGTACTCTATTCCCTATTCGTGGCTGTCGGCCTTCGCCGGCCGCCATCTCTCCCCTTTTGACTTCTTTAGTCACCACACCCGGCCCAAAATTGAAAATTGAAATTGAAATTGAAATTGTTTACAACATGTACCATATGCGCCGGTTTTACACTAAAAGCCGTATGCGCCGGCTGCTGTCTCTAGGCCCTCCCAGCTATGCCATACATGGACTTACAAGTCAGGGCTAGACCGTAAACCACCTAAATCCAACCTCTCCAAGGATGTTCGGGGGTTTTACTCCCCCCCGGGGAGTCGTGTAGGACGAGGCGAGGGCTGCGTGCATTTAGGGTCGTGCGAGGGGACAATGTGCGGAGGCGCGGCGGGAGGTCGTGCGGGACTTGATGCGGTATATGAGTAGGATATGATGTAGCCATTGGACAGTATGCGTGTGGAGATGTGCAAGGATGCGAGACGTGTCGAGGCGTGCTTTGGAGATGAGTTTGTCAGGAGGGTCTGTGCGGGCGGTGAGTAGGGAGGTGAGACTCGTGATGGTGGAGGAGTGCGGTGTACCTGTGCGGCTCATGACGATGGGAAGGATGTCTACCACTGTGCCTGGCCAGTGGCTGCGGATGGCGTTTGCAAGGGGTGTGTATTTAGCACGTATGAGGTGAGCTGTTTGGGAGAGATTATTGTCCGTGCGTTACTTCCATTCCCCTATCTGAATCTTTTTTATGGATGCGTAACGGCGGCGACCGTTTGTGTGACCAACGAATCGAGGTCCAAGGAGGCGGATGAAGTCGAGTTTGTGTGCGGGGGGTCGTAGCGCGGGGGGGAGAATCTCAGGTGGGAGGACGGCCGGACACAAGGTTAGGGAGTCGGGCGAGAGACCTTCGTCAGCAGCAACAAGGCGGGTGGGCATGTGGGTAGGGTGAGGTGGGTGACAGTCAAGCGGAGTGTGGGCATGAGTGGGGGAAGCAAATGATTTTATGGGTTTGTTACCGAAGACTGCAGTGATGGTTTCCCAGCGTCCTCCGTTGTGGCGCTCCAATAGGGAGAGTAGGAGCTGCAGCGCGCTGTTGTGTCGGTCCTGTCTTAGGCCAGACATGGTGGGGCAGTTACCGGCCATGTGGCCGTTGCTAGTGAATTGGCCACATAGGGGGCATCGCAGGGTGGGGTTATGAGTAAGAAGGCGGGTGTTGTGAACTCCCCACATGAATTCTTGCTTGTGTGTGAACTGGATATTTGTGAGGGTTGAGTGTTTTTTGTGGAAAGAGAATTCGGCGCCGTCCTCCGCGGCGCGGGCGAGGAGGGCACCGTGTTTGGTTGTTTGCGAGAGGGGTGTGTGTGTGTTTGGTGTTGTAGGTGTGTGCGTCAGCTTTGAGGTTGGTGTATCTATAAGGTATGGGTTCCCCTAGGGTTTGTGGAATGAGGGTGTATGGCCAGGTCCAGTGGCCTATCGTGACCTCTGAACCTGTGGTGTATGTAGTGTCGGGTGGGTGACCATCCGCGACTTGGTTGGCGAGGGTGTCTGCGAGGTCGTTACCTAGGGAGTGGTTGTGTGCTTTAATTTTGCCGAGGTGTGTACGGTTGCCTGCGTCGCAGCGGGTTTTAAGGGTGTGTGTGATGGATAGGAGGGTGTCGCGGTGGATGATGTGTTTGTAAGCGGAAGGGCAGTTTAAGTATCCTTGTATGAGGCGGAGGGAGCACGCAGTGTCTGTAAGGAGGTGGGTACGGCCAAGTTGGAGGCCTATATCTATGCCAGCTAATTCAGCGCGATTTATTGTGTGCGAGGGAGGGGCAGAGGTCACCATGATTTTGATTTTGGTGTCCGAGGCGGGGTGGGTAGCTGCTGCTCCGAGGGGGGACGAGCCTCCTTTTTTCGAGCCGTCTGTGTAGACAAAGTCTTGCCACTTCCAAGCAAGAGTACCTCTGGTGGGGGGGGTATGTTAGTTGTAGGCGTTCCGGGAGGGGGTATGTGATGGGGTGAGTTGGCTTTGGGAGGAGGTGGTATATGCCTGCTGAGTGGGGTGATTAGGTGTCGAAGAGGTGGGGAGGAGGGGGGGATGATGGCGGGGTAGGGGAGGTGAGTGTCGTAGATAGATTCGAGAGTGTTGTGAAGTGCGGTCATGGCTGTGGGTGACGGGAGGGTGGAGAGTGCGAGGGGGTTGGCGACGAGGTATATGTCGACCATCCATCGTGTGCCGAATGGGGTAGGGGTGGGGTTGCCAGTGTGTTGGTCGGGGGGTAGGAAGGTGTTTGCGTCATTGGGGAGGGTGTAAAGATGGTGGGTGTATGGGGAGTTGATGTACTTGGAGTGGCGGTAGGGTGTGTGTTCCCATCGGGGGAGGATGAGGATGGTTGCGCTGGGTGTGTGAGGGGCTGTGAGGTATGCGCTGGTGATTGCGTGTTCCATGGCGCGGCGCATGCAGTCGTGGTCGTATTCGGGGTTGGCGATGTTGGTGCCTAGTCATGTGTGTGGGGCATTGCTGCCACTAGATGAGAAGACTATGTCTTCGGGGTAGAGGGAGTGGTAAGTGTTAGAGTGAAGGGGTTTATTGAGGGGGTCGGAGTAGAGTTCAGTCTGGATGCGGAATGTGTGGCGGAGAGCTGTGAGTAGGTCTTGTCTAGTGGCCCATCTATTACGGGTGGTGGAGGCGGGTGTGGGTGAGTGGATTTCTGAGCGGGAACCTAGGCGAGTGAGGAGGTGGAAGACCTCCTCTGCGAACGTATGCTGCGAGAGGTCGGGGCGGAAGAGTTGGTAGAGGTGGCGGACGCGGGGGCCGTTCAGGGTGGTGACCGCGCGGCCATCGGGAGTGCACAGTACGGTGGTGTCGTGGAGTGATGGGTGTGCGTGGATGGCGAATTTACCGGTGGGGAGCATGTCGAGGTCGGGGTTGATGGGGTCGTGGTTGAATGTGATTAGGGGGTGTGACCAGGGAGGGGGTCCGGGTTCTGGCAGAATGGGTGTGGTGGAGGGGACAAAGCCGGAGTTAAATGCGGTGAGGGCGGTGGGGCCGGAGGGGGTCTCACTGATGGTGTCGTGTAGTTGTAGGCATGGGGCCCATTGGACCTCGTGGAGGCGGGTGAGGTCGTGTTGTTGGCCGCGAGCACACCATTCGCACTGCCATGTGGCGGGTCCCTGGGCTGGGCGGCATTGGGAATGTACGGCAAAGTGCGGGCATGTGCAGCATGTGGAGGTGGGTTATGTGTGCAGTGGGTCATGACAGATGGAGCATGTGGTGAGGGAGGGGGTAGGGAGGCATACCGATGTGGGGGTGGAGGAGATGAGGCGGAAGCCGTCGTCGAGTTGTAACTGAATGTCCCATTCCGTGAGGTGTTCCGGGGCCCATTCGACCATGTACTGTGTTTGGCCGTATTTTTGTGTCCTTGTGTTTGGAAATGATGCGCGTAACGTCGCAGGGGGGGTAGTGGTGGTCTGAGGGGGTGAGGTATTTTGTGTCTAAGTGTGTGGTGGGTGCAGTGGGGGTGGGGTGATTGATGCGTGAGGTGTAGATGCTTGATGAGAGGGTGAGGGTTGAACGAGGGAGGTGTGGGGAAAGGAGGGGAATCCATGAGGGGTGGACAGTGGTGGGGGGGGTGCTTGTTTGGGGGTGAGGCTTGTGGTGGGGAGGCGGTTGTGGATAGTATCGGAGGGTTCGGTAAGGACAACGGCGAGAAGGCGAATGGGGATTGAAAGAGGGGAGGTGGACCTTGTGAGTTTGGAGATGGATTTGCAGGATTTGAGTATGAAGGAGGAGAGGGTGGCTCGGAGGAGGACTTGTGGCCATGTGGTTATGTTGTTTTGCCAGAGGGGAGTGAGACGGGGGAGGAGGGAAGCGTGTGTTTTGCGGGTGGAGAATTCGCAGTATACTTGTTTGTATGTGTGAGGGTCGGTGATGTGTGTTGCTTTGTCTCTGAGTGAGGCGAGGAGGGTGTTGTCGTGTCAGGTGAAGTGGGCGCGGATTGTGGAAGCAATAGGGTTGGTGAGGGAGAGTGGAGGGATGTTGTGAAACATAGTGCCAGCGTCACGTTGGGCTCGTACTAGGCATCTGAGTGTGGGTGGGGAGAATCTGCCTGACATGATGGATTCGGTGGGCCATTGGGAGTGTTGGATATGGTGCGTGTGTGTGCTCGGGCCATGTGGCCTCTATAACCAGGGGAAAATTGAAATATTTGAAATTGAAATTGTTTACAACAATACCAGTATAAACCGGCTGCTGTCTCTGGGCCCCCCCTTTTGCTATGCCATACAGGACTTAGTAGACTGAGGTAGACCGTTAACCACTAATCCCAACCTCTCCAATGGCAGTAACAGCTAATAATTTTGTAATCAAGAAAAACAGATCTAAAAATAAATCCACTTGTCGAGAAATGCAAAACTAAACTGCTGCTCGACCTTCACGATGCACGGCCCGCTCCCGCCGAACCGGGGTGTCGACCGGCCTAGGCCGGTCGGCGTTCGGGAGGGACGACGGGCCAGCCTAATCTAGCTCCCGCGTGACTTCGGTCTTGCCGAAGGAAGGAGGGGAAAGGCTGGCAAAAAACCCCTCCTCGCGCGGTCGCTCGTCGATCCCGCCGCTCCATCCCGTAAACCCCGCCCCAAGGTCTTGCCGCGTCCACCGACGCGGCGGTCCTCCGTGTCGAGGTCCCCCATCACCTCGAGGGCAGGTGGGGGGGACCGAGACACACAGACATAGAAAAAACTAGCGCTCCTGCCTCCGCGCCTGAATTTTCCCCGCCCATTTCCTCGGTTTTTTCTCTGTCTGGTACCCGGGTACCTGTCGGTTTTCCGGCCTGTGGCCGTACCCTCCGCCCTCTGATCGCGCGTCCACCGAGCAGCCTTTTCTTGAGCGGGGGCCTCCGCGCTCACCCGGGCCCACGCTCAAGGACTCCTAGGAGTATGACGAAGGTCTGTCGGGGTAGTGGGTGTCGAAGAGGGGGGGGGGAAGGTCACCGTAGCCGGATCCGGCGGGCCGCGGGCGCCCGGAATTAAACAAAGCCCTCCGTGCCGGGTTTTCCGGCGGCGCCGACCCAAAGGGTCGTCGTCGCCAGATCGTGTCGCTCCTCCCGTCGCGACCGTCCTCCTTGCCGTCCCAGCTGACTCCTCCCCCCGGGAGATGACGCTGGACGACGTAGCGGCGCGCTAGTGAGCGCCCTACCCTGGTGCTGCTCCCCAACTAGCGCGATGCCGGGTACGGACATTATTTTTAGTATCCAAAAAAGCCCTCCGTACAGGGCTTTCCGGCGGCGGCTGATCCTAAGGACCGCCGCCGCCTCCTGTAGCCGCTCCTCCGTCTGCGACTAGCCACCGTCCTGTGTCATGTCTTGCCTCACCCCTCGGCAAGGTTTGACCGGCACAGGGCTGGTCGACAGCTAGCGAGCGCCCTTTCCTGGCGCTGCTTCCCGGCTGGCCACCACCAGCTCCAACACCCGCCTCCCACCGCTGATCCGGCCGTACCCTCCTCGCCATCAAACGCTGCCGTAGTACAGGTCCCACTCCTAAAAGTAAGGCTGTATCTAGGAGTATCTGTACGCGAAAAAACATATCGGACGGGCCGAGCGGGAGATCTTGGCGCCGGTAGTGTACAGAAATTATTTTTTCAAAAGCCCTCTGTACAGGGCTTTCCCGACAGCTGCAGATCCCACGGATCGAGCTGTCGGCCCTCTTAGCCCCCTACCGTGCCATGCCTGGCACGGCTACGGGGTTTCCAGCGCCCACCACGGGGAGGTGAGGGGATGCCGACGGGCCTGCGAGCGCACCCCCCTCCGGGGCCGCCGCCGCTGCGCCGCCGGCGGGCGCCATAACCAGGGGAGTTCATGATTTCGTGGAGGTGGCAGACTGTGAGTTGCGCGGCATGGGCTTTGAGGGAGGGGAGGCCGTAACCGAGGTCGGAGGTGGGCCGGTGGAGGGCGGTGCGGGGGAGGTTACGTACCGAGGAGACGGCGGAGCGGAGAGCTCGGCATATTTGACCTTCGAGGGTGTCCAGTTGGGAGTCGCTAAAGAGGCCGAGCTGGAGGTTGAATTGCTTGCCAATGAGGAGGCCTCGGATGACCCTGATTCTACGGGATTGAGTTAGTAGGGAGGTGGAGAGGGCGATGATAAGGGATGCGGTAGTGCGTCGCAGTTCGTGCCAGTGTTTGGTGAAGGTGAGAGAGGGGTTGAGTTCGACCCCTAGGACGCGGTATGTGTCCGAAAGGCCTATGGAGGGGATGGGTGCTGGGGTGGAGTTGATGGTGATGAATGGTAAGAGTGATTGGAGGCAGGATGCGAGGAGAGTGATGTTGGCAAGGGAGAGGGCGTTACCTGTACGCCAAAGGGCTCCGGTAATGCAGCATTTTCGGATGTTGACGGTCATACATGTGTAGGCGCTGAAGAGTGAGAGTTTCCTGAGTTGGATGGCCATGTTTGGGGTCGAGCCCGTGGCGAGGCTGAGGTCGTCGGCGAATCCGTGACCGGGGTATGTGGCTGTTGGGTTCTGTGGGGTCGACGTTAGTGGCGGGGGGGCGTGGGCGATAGCCCCGGCTGCCCACAGTGAGCCAACGGAGAAAGGGTTCTAGGAATAGGGTGAATAGGAAGGGGGAGAGGGTGTCGCCTTGCAGGGTACCCCGATTAATGTCGATGGAGGGGGTGGGACCATATGGGGTAATGTAGTCTGTGGTTGAGACCCCGTATAGGTGTTCGCATGTGTCGACAAAGGTGGAGGGCATACCGAGTTGTCGCATGTGTTTGAACATGATGCGGTGGTCAGCTGCGTTGAAGGCGCCCTTGAAGTCCGCGTACATGACGTAGATGTCTTTTTTGTGGAGTTTCCCGTCCTCCATCGTCATGATTATGGAGGAAAGGGCGTCGTGGATGCTGCGGTGTTGTCGAAAGCCGTCTTGTTGGTCGCTGAGAATGCCGTGGGTTTCGGCGTATTTCGAGCCTGCGTCTTTGATTAGTGCGGTCCATAGCTTAAGAAGGTTATTCATGAGGGCGATGGGGCGGTAGTTGTCAAGGAGGGTGGGGTCACCTTTTTATGTAGCAGGCATGTTGTGCTGTGGCACCATTCAGGGGGGGTGTGGGATTTGTGGGCGAGGAGGGATAGGAGAGAGAAGAGGGCGGGGGTAGGAACTTGAGAATTTCGTTGGGGATACCGTCGGGACCGGGGGCTTTGCCTGTGCCTAGCGAGTTGAGAGTTTTATCGAATGTATCGCGGGTGATCATGTCGGCAAGGGTGAGAGAGGGGTCTCCGCGGGGTTCGATGGTGTAGTTGTCGGGGTTGTCCGGGTGTTCCCAAGGGGGGACGGGTAGTTCGGGTGGGGTAGCGCGTCTGAGTTCGGTGGCGAAGTGAGAGTGTACAGCTTCTAGGACGGCGGAGGGAGAGGTTGCGGAGGTTTTGTCGAGGTTGGTAATGCGGTGGAGAGTCGAGGTTGCGTTGGTCTGGGAGAGGAGGCCTCTTTTAATTTTCAAGCGGCGGTGGGAGGATTTAGGGCAGGCGTCGTAGGCAGTATTGGCGCGCGTTTTAATTTTCTTCAGTATATCTGTGGTGGTTGTTCGTAGTAGGTGGCGTATGCGTGCCTGGCATTGTTGTTGGATGTCGGTAGGGGAGAGATAGTCTGTTGTATTCAGGAGGGTTTGGGCGAGGGGTAGGGGGCCACCGTTGGTGCTACATCTTCGAAGTTTGCGAATGAGTTTGCGTGTCTTTTTATTTAGCCAGGTGGGGTTAAGGTACGAGGGAGTTGGGCGGGGTTTCTTCGGGGGTAGGAGGGGCCATATGGTGGCTGCGTGGTCCATATGCTGGGAGAGTAGTGTGGTAAATTTTGAGGCGAGGGTGTCGAGGGTATCGGGAGAGGCCGTGGAGGGGGGTGTATTAATAATTTCTGCGTGGAGGGAGGCCGTTTGGTTGATAAGGGAGGGTGTGCCATTTTGATATGTTTTTATGTGGTGCGGTTGTAGTGGAAGTTTGAAGGTAAGTTTGCGGGTGGTGTGGTGTGTGTGAGGTGGGTTTTGGGCCGAGGGGGGGCGAGCGATTAAAGAGGAGGGGGCAGGTATTACTAGGTGGACCGCCGAGTGATCGGTAAAGCGTGAGGGTGAGGTGAAAACCGAGCATGCATGTGGGTTGAGGCCGAGGGGGGAGGGAGGAGTGGTGAGCTAGTGGTCAAGGCATCCTCCACTACGGGGGAAGGTAGGGATGGGGGGGTGGAGTGGGCGGAGGTGGGATTCGAGTGAGGTGAGGGCGGGGTTGCCAGTACCTTGTGTGGTGGTCGTTTGAAAGTCGCCTCCCGAGAGGACGCGGTGGGTCGGGTAGTCGTCCGCTAGGCGTAGGCCCCATGCTGCGACTTCTGCGTATGTTCGGGTCAGTTGGGTGCTGTGGAGCTGTGGCATGTAGGCTCCGAGGAGGAGGTAAGGGGTGCCTGAGTGTGGGGTTAAGATTAGTCCAGATATGTGGGGAGTGAGGTGAGGGGGTGGGGTTAGGATAGTGGCGGATTGAAATGAGGTCCGGCGGACCGCAAAGAGAACTCCTGCGTTGGGTAGGGGCACCGGTGAGTAGTGTGGTCGAGAGCTTTTGAGGAGGTATTGGGGTAGGGCGAGTCGCCAGCGTTATTTATGTGTGGCGTGGTTGGTTTTTGTGAGGATAAGCACGTCAGGGTGGTGGTGGTGGTGGTGAGGTGTTCTACGTCCATGATGGATGTGTGGAGGCCTCGGGTGTTGAGGTTGATGAGGTGAAGTGGTTGTGCGAGATGGTGTGAGAGGGTGGGTGAGGCGAGAGGGGCGGGGGGATTGGGAGGGTCTTTGGGGGGGCGGGCTTCGCGGTTGTGGGGAAGTATCGGTTGGAGGGGTGGAGGGGAGGGTGGGTGGGGGAGTGTCGGGGAAAGTGGTGGGGGGGAGGGGGGGTGCTGGAGTAGAGGTAGGGGGGAGGGCTAGGTGGGGTTGAGGGCGGCAAGCAGTTGGGAGCGTCCCACCGGGAGGGAAGTGGATCGGAAGATGTGGTGCCACATGAGTGAGTGTAGGGAGTAGACATTAGTGCGAGGGTCGAAGGGAGGAGGGTTATAGGTTTAGTCGGGGGGTGCTGTAGTGATGAAGTAGGTATCTATCTATGAAGTAGTAGAACGTGGGTTCCACACGACCACGCTAGGGATGTGTCGTTTTGGTAAGGGGGGTTAAGTATGCGTAGGACACCGACATGCGGGGAAGGGGAAGAGTTCCAAGAGGCGAGAAGGGCGAGGGAGCGAGTAAAAAGGTTAGGAGGGGGGGAGTGGTGGAGGGAGTCTACCCAGGTTGCTGAGGAGTGGGTGAGGTGGAGGAGTCCGAAGTGAGAGTGTTGCCATGTGAGGACAATTAGGGAGTGGTTGGGTATGCCATGGTGAGGGGTGAGCCTCTGTTAGAAAGGTTAGTCCATTGGCTAGGGTAGAGCTTATGTTGGTGGAAGTTATCGACTTCGTTATTGGTGATTACGGTGTATGAGGCAGAGGCTGTGGAGTGGAGTTTAGATAGGGAGGTAGCAATGCAGTATAAGTTTGAGAGGTCTTGGTAGTGTTCCCATTGGAAAGAAAGCACTGCGGAGGAGTCTAGGTTTCCAATGGGAGTGGGTAGGCCATATTCGAGATTTAAGTCAAAGAGGTAGTTGTGCAACTTGACGTCAGATGTGGTTGAGGTAAAGTGGGCCGGGAGTGAGGGCCGAAGCGAATGCGGAGTAGTTACTATATGTTGTCGGATGTCAGGTAGGGAGGTGGGGGGGGGGTATGAAGGGTCTAACCTCTGGGCCGTGAGGCCGTCTTGTGGGGGACTAATGATGATAAGCGGCCTTGCCGGCCGAGGCTTGTGGAGGGCAAGATTGTGAGGCTCCGGAGGGTCCGTTCGTCGAGGTCTTGCGCATTTCGGCGGGTAGAAGCTCCTTGGAGCGGGTGGTCGTTCGGAACTTATGAGGGGGTGGTAAGTGTAGGGATGGCGGAGAGAGTATGAGAGGGTGGGGGAGGGGGGATAGAAAAAGTGTAAGCAAGGTGTGGTAGGTATTAGGGCGAGGGTGATAGTGGGGAGCAGCAGTGACAGAGGGGGCTGTCGATATCGTATCAAATGTGCTTCGGGGCTTCCGAGAGAAGCCTCGGAGCATGCCTAAAGGAGGTGGGGATTGTAGGGGCGAGGGAATACGTGTATCGCTGAGAATGTTACGGGTTCGTGACTGCCAGACTGTTTCTGTAAGGGAGGGGCGATATTTC
>JAPMLY010001609.1:0-7500 GCA_026401115.1 Tetraselmis chui
GCCCGAGGAATAGGAAGGCACGCCATAGCCACAGCGTCACAAATATAAAATAAGACGGGTGTGCCTGAAACAATATATTGTGATTACTGGAACTTTTCATCATCATTACCAACTCGTAAGCAGTAAAAAAAAACCGAGGAAGGCCAGTAGTGCGGAGAAGAAGTTCCTGGCTGGTACTGACACAAGAGGTACCCGTAGCCACAGCAACGGGTATAGGGACGGTACAATGACAGAGCAACTACTGCTGGGTGTGGCGTCGCTACTGCCTGTACGGGCAGTTCAGCAGTGCAATACTTAACTGGCGGTCGTTGCTATAGCCGACACTGCTAGTACATGTACCGGTAGTAGGGGACCTTATGTATTGGTCATATTAGTAATATAGAGGTTTGAATTGCATGGCTAAATTACGAAGTAACCGGCGTTACCTCCGTTACATGCGTTACCTCCGACGCTACATCTCCCTAACGGTTCAAGCGCCCAAGCGCGCACGGACAATAAAATGTCCGCACCCTATATAACACACCAGCAGCGATTGTGTGTCCACCTTTTGCCTTTTGCGAGAGCTATCGCTCACGCAAACGGCATCGTGGCTCTTGCTAGCCACGCAAGGTGTTGATCATTGAGTCTCTTGCACGACGCACGAAAACACACTCCGTTAGTCCAAATGGCAGACCGCCTGGTGTTGCCTACTGACCTCTACGTTGCGCCCGGTGACGCGCCGGAACAGCAGCCAGACCAGCTGCAATTGCTAACACAGATTGTGCAGCAGTTAGCAGCCCAGGTCGCAACTCTCTCCGTCGCAACCGCGTCAACAAAACCAACTACTTCAGCCATCCCCACAGCCGACTCCGACAGCGCTGCGGGTGGACGACTCGAGCTCGACGCTCTACCAGCTGACAGTAAAACCACCCCTCTAGAGTACATCGACCCTAGAGAGTGGTCAGAATTCGCGTCCCGTACGTTCGCGGACTGCCTACCCCCATCTGGCACAACAGTCCCGTGCCTGTGGAACCCTCGACACGACGAGGCCGACAAATGTTTTACGGACAACGCGAGAATTTCTTCCCGCGACGAGTATCGACACATGCTCTGCTATGGTGTGTTTACGGCCGCCGTTAACGCGGCACTCGAAACTGCTATGGAAACGCTTCGCTCGGTCACCTCTACCCCCGACGAAACAACCTACGCCTACTCCCTCGTCGACGCAGCGCTACGTACTAATCAAGCAGTGGCCTCAGCGGGGGAAGCGCGACTCACCTACATCAGACGCTTCAAGGCCAAGAAGATTCTCAACGGAGAAGAACGCGTCGCGGAGCGTCTCGTCTACTCACGGTGCTTCGACACTGTCGCCTCCGACCGTGGAGGCAACGTCGTCGACGGACTCCTGGCAGCCCTGGAGGACAAACGACTCGAAGTCAGCATCACAGCAGCTGCAAAAGCGCAAGCAGCTGCCCAGTTCAAGGCCGACAAGCCTAGACCAGACAAACCGGACAGGCCGAACGATAAGCCGGACAAGCCGGACAAAACCAAGGCCAAGCCAAAGGACCGCACGAGCGGCCGCCCCCTCCCCCCTACCGACAAGGCACACAAGAAGACCGAGGCCGACAAGGACGAATGACGGGGTGACCCGCCGCGCCGATTCATGCAACCCAGATTCAAACTACATGCGTCATCGCGTGCGGCGAAACTGGCAAGCCTGGAAAGATATCGGCGCGAGCGGACAAGTCTTACGGTGGATCCGGGAGGGCGTTACTATTCCCTTCCTAAACAACCGACCCCCACCCCCGTTCAACCAAGGCACCTCACTGCTGGACGCTACCCCCGAGCAGCTCACCTTTGTCGAGGCCGAGCTCGCACGCTTCGTGGAGACGGGAGCCTGGGAACGCACCACCTGCAGCAAGTACGTGTCAAGACTCTTCTTAGTCGCCAAGCCCGGCAACAATCAGTGGCGTTTTATCGTCGACCTACGACACCTGAACAGCTTCTGCGTCAGAAAGCGACTACGGATGGAGTCTTTGCTAGGCGTTCGTCATCTGACTCGAAAGGGCGACTACATGTTCTCGTTCGACCTAAAAGACGGGTTCTACGCGCTGGGCATCGTGCCAGAGCAGCGCGACTATCTAACCGTAAACGTTCGCGGCCAGCTGTACCGACTAGCTGGACTCCCGATGGGCTGGTCGCTCAGCCCTTACCACTTCTGCGCTTTCACGGACACATTCGTACGACACCTCCGTCAACCAGACCCCGGTGGGTTTACAACACAGCACGGGAAGCCTACACATCCCGACAGCGACAGACCGAGCAAGCGCTTCCTCCGACACACGCGGTGGCGCGGAGCCAAAATCTTACCTTATGTGGACGACTTTCTCCTCTTCGCCGCCACTCGTGCTCTCGCTCTCTCGCTCCGGCAGCGCGTCGACCGCCTCCTCACCAATCTCGGCCTTCTCCGCCACCCCTCCAAGGGTTTTTGGGAGCCGACGCAATACGGCCACCACCAGGGCATCGACATCGACACAGCTTCAGGTTACTTCTTCGCCCCGGTGGAAAAGCTACATAAGCTCGCAAGACAAGCTCGTCACCTACTGCAACGTGCAACCCGAAACTGCAGATGGCTACCTGTCAAGGAACTACAGTCATTCGCGGGTCAGGCGCAGTACCTTTTTCTGGCAATTCCAGCGGCAAGATTCTTCCTCCGCGAACTGCACTCCGTACTAGGCGACAAGTGGGGAGGCCGCGTCCGCCTCTCTCCGCAGCTCAGTCGAGATCTACAGTGGTGGACACAAGTACCCAGCCACGCCAACGGCAAGAACATACACCGCCCGGTCGAGTCAGCCTACATCCACTGCGACAGTTCGGGGTATGGATGGGGGGCAGTCTTGAACGGCAGACTCGAAGCCCGCGGCTTCTGGGGAATACAGGACGAAAAGCAGCACATTACCTGGAAAGAACTGAAGGCCGTCCGTCTGGCCGTCCTCAGCTTCTTGCCACACCTGGCTGGCCGCAACGTCCTCCTCCACGAAGACAACCAGGCGGTCTGCCACGTCCTGACCGGCCTGACGTCCCGCTCCCCGGAGATGATGAACGAATTACGCCGTTTATGGTACCTGTTGGACACCAACAACATCCACATCAGGCCCAGATACATCCGTTCTGCGGCAAACACGTGGGCCGACAAGCTCAGCCGACACCTCGACAGCGACGACTGGCAACTCGACCCCGCTGTGTTCCACGAAATGGACACACACTTCGGCCCGCACACAATCGACCGGTTTGCGTCGGCTCTCAACACGCTACTGCCCCGCTACAACGCGAACTGGCTAGACCCATCGTGCGAAGCCGTGGACGCCCTTCACCTCGCCGATGCGAATTGGAAAGCAGAAAACAACTGGTGCAACCCGCCATGGCCCCTGCTACCCGACCTCGCCCAGAAACTACAGCAGAGCGGCGCAGCAGCCACGGTGGTCGCCCCCCGGTGGCAAGGAAAAGCGTGGCATCAGGCCCTTACCGAATTGGCGTGCCACGAGACGGTCCTTCCGGCCCGACCTCACTTGTTCCGTCCCGGGCGGCGGCACGGACGCGGTACATTCGGCAAGCCTCATTGGCCCGTCACTGTATTCCGGATTCCCTCCCGGCCTGGTTGTACCTCCGCCGGGGCGCTGTCAGTGCTACCCTGACCCTGTTCAACACACGGCACATCAGGCCAGCAGTCCAAGCCTACCCCACCAGACCAGCAAAGGTCCGCTACAAGGTGGAGGTGGCAGGCTGCAACAACCCATGGGCCGCCTCGATGCGCCCCTACATGCAACGCCTACTGGGCACTGACAGCCTTGGAGCAAAAACGCTCGACTTGCTGACCGCCGCTTGGGCGAAAAGCACGTCCGACACGTACAACAGCGCAATCAAGCCTTACTTCCAGTTCTGCGAGGAGCAAGGCCTACCGCCGCTGGCAGCAACAACTGCTACCATGGCCCGCTACATTGCATGGATCGGAGAACGTGGCACCATTAAGGCTACTAGTCTACAACCTTACCTTTCAGCCGTAAACGGGTTTTTCAAAGACCACGGCGCAGAACCAGTCGCACAAGGCGATTTGGTCGCCAAGGTCCGGCGGGGTCTCGCAGCGTCCCAAGTTTCCCTCCAGCCCAGCCGCACACGCCTGTACCTCCCAGCCCGGATTCTTGTCTCATCGCTACGCCTGGCCAAGGACCTCCGCACACAGCTGACAGACACGTGGACTCAGACTCAAGCAGACTCATTCTGCTGTTCCGAGCGTGTCTAGCGACGGTGCTACTGGCCACATTTTTTTGTCGAGGTGGAGCGGGAGTTGAGTGCCGGTCTGGAGACCTGTTGTGTACTCCGACCGGCGGAATCCTCCTATACCACGGAACGAGAAAAGGTCAACGGGGTACTTCCACGGAGCGAAAACTCCTCTGTGAACTACCAGCCTCGGCTCACCCGGACATTGCGGAACTACTACAGTACTTCGACGCTGCCCGTACCATGTTCTCCGCCGGGAAGATACCGGACAGACGATGGGCCATTAGTATACGCGAGCCTACGACAAACTGGACTGCGGACACCCTGACTGCTTGGCTACAACGCGTACTTTGTGCAGTACACGAACAACCTCCGGACGGTTTCGCGTGGACTTCGCACTCCCTCCGAAAGGGTGCAACTACTGCTGCGTACAGTATCGGTACCCCAATGCAGAAAATCAAGTTCTTCGGCGGTTGGGCGCGAGAGTCGGACGTAGTCCTCGACTACATCGACCCAACAGTGCTCCCGTGCCCGGGAGCTTGGCAACTCTTTGGGTGGATGACCCCTAGCGGACCCCCACCCAACGTTACACGCCAGTCGGCGACAGATGGCATAAGTGAGCCCCAACACATCTTAAATGGTCATATTAGTAATATAGAGGTTTGAATTACAGGGCTAAATTACGAAGTAACCGGCGTTACCTCCGTTACATGCGTTACCTCCGACGCTACATCTCCCTAACGGTTCAAGCGCCCAAGCGCGCACGGACAGTAAAATGTCCGCACCCTATATAACACACCAGCAGCGATTGTGTGTCCACCTTCTGCCTTTTGCGAGAGCTATCGCTCACGCAAACCCACCCACCCGATTCCCTCTCACATTGCGTGTGGGGTGGCCCAAGGTCCACCAAATCCAAATTCTGTAAGTGATCCACATCTTTGGCATGTGTGAGCCCCAACACAGCTTAAATCTTGCACTTATGTGCCTGTACCGTATAGCATACATTGCACGCACATCTGTACTGTAGACTGTACTGTACAGCGGTACAGGTAGCGTGTGTTACAATACAGGTAGCGTGTGTTACAGGTAGCGCTGCTACATCCGTCCATATCGACACGAGCAGGCGAGTACACACTCTTCAAGGTACAACAACGACAGAGTAGCCACGATTGGGGGTTATTATCAGAGCACGGTCGAGGAGGGGGCGTAAGCCCCCTCGCGATGCCTGTTGGCGCGTGCGCGGGATGGCTCGAAGCGATATTTACATGACGTTGAGGGAATATGAGAAGTTAATGGGAGAACGCACGGTGCCGCCTATATGAATATATCTAGTGCGCACATCAATATGTAGGAATACGTGTACGGGCACTGATTTCCTATAATAGCCCCTCTAGATCATTGACCGTACATATTAATGCAGGCTTAGAGGTTTGTCCGTTAGATTTCTAATCTATAGGTCATCGCCTGGTGCGTGACCGCTCCTTCTATGGCAAGCGACTTTTGTGTGGCCGTTGCTTCTGTGTCGAGCGACTTCTGTGTGGCCGCTGATTGTGAGGAGGTGGCCGTTGATGAACGGCGTCGGACTTGTGGCTAGTTTCATGTCGGGGCGGCTAGTCCCCTTGGTGCTAGGCGGCGCCGGCGGTGCGATGCCGGCCGGTGTGCTAGAAGTGACTCGTGCGAGTGAGCCACCTCGGTGCGTGCGAGTGATTCTCCACTTGTGAGCGACATCTCGGTAGTCGCTAGTGTTCTCGGATGATGTCCGCTTGTGAGTGCTGACGGGTGGTCTCTCGGGTGTCGTTGTCCCGCGATGGCGGCGGTGGCGGCGAGTTGCCGGATATTGTGCTTGTAGTACTTAAGCCAGTATTTGCCGCTAGCGCTCTAGGCACTTGACGTGTGCGTAGCGGAGGCGTGTGAGTGTCCGTAAGGCTTAGAGGGCCCATAACCTATTATCGGAGCACGGTCGAGGAGGGGGCGTAAGCCCCCTCGCGATGCCTGTTGGCGCGTGCGCGGGATGGCTCGAAGCGATATTTACAGGACGTTGAGGGAATATGAGAAGTTAATGGGAGAACGCACGGTGCCGCCTATATGAATATATCTAGTGCGCACATCAATATGTAGGAATACGTGTACGGGCACTGATTTCCTATAATAGGGGTGGCATCGCTACTGCCTGTACGGGCGGTTCAGCAGTGCTGTACTTAACTGGCGGTCGTTGCTATAGCCGACACTGCTAGTACCTGTACCGGTAGTAGGGGACCTTGTAGTATTCTTATTGCACTTAATTAAGTGTCTGTACTCTGTACCGTAAAGCACACACACCTTTACTGTAGACTGTACCGTACAGCGGTACAGGTAGCGTGTGTTACAGGTAGCGCCGGTACATCCGTCCATATCGACATGAGCCCGCGAGTACACACTCTTCAAAAGTACAACAACGACAGAGTAGCTACGATTGGGGGTGGCATCGCTACTGCCTGTACGGGCGGTTCAGCAGTGCTGTACTTAACTGGCGGTCGTTGCTATAGCCGACACTGCTAGTACCTGTACCGGTAGTAGGGGACCTTTTACTACTCTTGGTTTTTTCTTCCTTTCTTTCTTTTTCTTGCTTGGTGGCCTCCACTGCTTTCTCTTGTAAGAAATTTTTACTACTCTTGCACTTTAGTGCCTGTACCGTATAGCACACATTGCATGCACACCTTTACTGTAGACTGTACCGTACATTGCTTACAAGAAGAACCAGATGAGCACGGACAGGGAAAGTGGGAGGGGAAACAAGAGGGCAAGAGTGACAACTGTACCGTACAGCGGTACAGGTAGCGATTTTTTCTACATCCGTCCATATCGACAACAGGAGCGCGGAGTAGCGATAATTCGTAAACAACACAATGTTCTAAAGTACTGCCGCACAGACTACGATGTGGGCGCTCGTACGTTCGACGAAATTGTACTTAAAGCAATAATGGATGCGAATATGACATATCGGATTAATGAAAAAGGTGCTAGTACCTGTACTGGGCTCGCGTTGCGGCGTTGATGACGGAGTGAGAGCCGTGTGCGGCCGGGCGCGATGGGCGACAGCATTGTGAAACCGCAGGAGCCGCGACAGTCTGCATAAAAGGGACAAGTCACCAGCATTTCAGAACAAGCTCTTTCAGTGAGCTGGTTATCATCCTCAGCAAGCCAGCGAGACTTCAGTGGCAACCTCGAATAGTATTAGTACACTCCACTCCAAAATATCAGAGT
>JAPMLY010001609.1:12500-97326 GCA_026401115.1 Tetraselmis chui
ACGTAGCACTGACCGCCCCTCGCCTCAGATAGAGCCACGCCGGAAGGGAACGCGGAATACTGTCACAGGCCAGTGTGGACTGCCTGTTGTACCGCGTAGCGCCCGCCGTCCGGGTTGGAACAAGTTTTGGCGTGGCGCGATGATGATTTCCTTGGAAGCCAGCTCGGTAAGCGCCTGGTGCCAGACCTTGCCTGTCCAGCGCGGGGCGACTACGGTAGCTGCTGCTCCGCTCTGTCGAAGTTTTTGGACGAGGTTGGGTAGGAGGGGCCAGGGTGGGTTGCACCAATTGTTCTCCTTTCGCCAATCGTTGTCTGAGAGGTGTATGGCGTCTACAGCCTCGCACGTGGGGTCCTTCCAGCCAGCGTTGTACCGGGGGAGTAGAGTGTTGAGGGCTGAGGCGAAGCGGTCGATCGAATGCTTTCCGAACCTCGCATCGAGTTCTGCGAACAGTACCGGGTCTAGTCGCCAGTCGTCGCTGTCTAGATGGCGACTGAGCCTGTCGGCCCACACGTTCGCCGCTGACCTGATGTAGCGGGCCCTGATCGTGATAGAGTTCGTATCGAGTAGGCACCATAGTCGTCGGAGTTCGTCCATCATAACTGGCGACCGTGAGGTCAGGCCAGTCAGAATGTGACATACTGCTTGGTTGTCCTCGTGCAGGAGGACGTTGCGGCCTGCCAGTTGTGGTAGGAAACTCTCGACAGCGTGACGGACGGCCTTCAGCTCCTTCCAGGTAATGTGTTGTTGTTCGTCCTCCTTGCTCCAGAATCCTCGAGCCTCGACTTGCTCGTTTAGGACCGCGCCCCAACCATACCCGGACCTGTCCGTGTGTAGATATGCTGTTTCCACGGGTTTGTGGATGGGCTTGCCGTTGGACTGACTGGGCACCTCTGTCCACCACTGTAGGTCGCGACGTAGCTGGGGGGTGAGCCGGACGAGGCCACCCCACTTCTCGCCGACGACGGAGTGAAGTTCGCGGAGGAAGAACCTGGCCGCCGGAATTGCCAAGAAAAGGTACTGGGCCTGACCCGCGAGTGATTGCAGGTATTTTACGGGTAACCAGCGCGCGTTCCGTGTAGCTCTCCCGATGAGGTGTCTGGCCTGTTGGGCAATCTTGC
The DNA here is from genome assembly GCA_026401115.1 of Tetraselmis chui. Classification (NCBI taxonomy): domain Eukaryota; kingdom Viridiplantae; phylum Chlorophyta; class Chlorodendrophyceae; order Chlorodendrales; family Chlorodendraceae; genus Tetraselmis; species Tetraselmis chui. Next base: position 13,619 of record JAPMLY010001609.1, read on the forward strand.
GGAGTTTTTGCTCCGGCGCGTAGAAGTAGCCTGACGCTGTGTCGATGTCGATACCCAGGTGGTGCCCGACTTGCGCTGGTGTCCAGAAACCCTTGGTGGGGTGTCGGAGGAGACCGAGCCGGTCGAGCAGCTGAGACATGCGGTGGCGTAAGGTAAGCGCTTCCGCCTCTGTAGACGCGAAGAGGAGAAAATCGTCGACGTAGGGTAGTATTCGGGCGCCTCGCCACCGCGTTCGTCTGAGGTAGGTCTTCGAGCTGCTGTTCGTCGGTGGGGTAGGTGCTTCGGGGTCCGGGTTTCGCAGGAAATTTACGAAGGTGAGCGTCATCTTGCAGAAATAAAACGGGGATAGGGACCAACCCATAGGTAGCCCGGCTAGCCTGTAGAGTTGGCCTCGGACGTTGACGGTGAAGTAGTTTCGGTCCGCTGGGTTGATGCCCAGTGCGTAGAACCCGTCTTGTAGGTCGAAGCTGAACATATAGTCCCCCTTGCGGGTGAGGTGCTTTACCCCGAGTAGGGTCTCCATCTTGAGTCGCTTTCGCACGCAATACTTGTTGAGTGGTCGTAGGTCGCAGATTAATCGCCACTGGTTGACGCCCGGTTTTGGGACTAGGAATAGTCTGGAGACGTAGTCGCTGCAGGTCGAAGGTTCCCAAGCGCCGGCCTGTACAAAGCGCGCTAATTCGCGTTCGACGAATTCTAGTTGGGCAGGGGTAGCGTCGAGTAACGACACTCCTTGGTTGAATCTTGGGGGTGGGCGGTTGTTTTTGAACGGTATCGATACGCCCTCCCGGATCCACTGTAGGGTTTGCACGCTCGCGCCGATTTTCTCCCACTCGCGCCAGCTCCGTCGCACGCGATGTCGCATGTAGTCGGAGGCTGGGTTGCAGGAATCGGCGCGGCGGTGCACACCATCAGCCTTCTGCCTCGGGCTCGGGCTTTTTGTTTTGGCGAGTCTTGTCCTTGTCGCGCTTCTCTCGTTTTTCCTTGTCCCTAATTTCCTTGTCCTTGAGGTTCTTGTCCGGCCTCGCGGTAGGTCTGTCGGGTTGCCTCCGTCGCCCCTGCCGGGCGTCGACTGCTTAAAGGTTTGAGCGGCTTGAGCTTTTGCGGCCGCGTGGAGACTAACATCGAGGCGTTTGTCTTCCAGTGCCGCGAGGAGGCCGTCGACGCCGTTGGTGCTGCGGTCGGCAGCCTGTGTGTCGAAGAATCGGGAGTAGACGAGGCGTTCGGCGACTCGCTCCTCTCCGGTAAGGGCCTTCTTGCCTTTGAATCGTCGAACGTAGGTAAGTCGCGACTCGACGGCTTGCGTGACAGTCTTGTGTGTCCGAACGGCCGCGTCTGTAATATCCCAGGCGTGCGCTCGTTCCGCTTCGGTAGCGGTTGTCGAACGAATCGTTGCCAGAGCTGTTTCGAGCGCCGCGTCCGCGGCCGCAGAGTAAACGCCATAGCACGCTAGGTGTCGATACTCGTCTCGTGAGGAAATTCGTTTCTCCTCGGTTAGGAACCTGTCAGTCTCGTCGTGTCGAGGCGTCCACAGACCCGGTATAGAAGCGTTGACAAGCGGTAAATTGTCGTTGAACGCTCGTGGGAGTAAGTCGATCCAATCGCGCGGGTCGATGTACGCGGACTTGGTCGAATGAGCAGATACAGGCGTGGCGTACTCGTCCACGCTCGCACCCTCAGAGACTGCGTCGGCAGGTACTGACGGAATGTTATGCTGCTTGGTAGGGGCTGGCGGTTTCGTCTGGTCGCCGTCAACCTTCAGGAGCAGCTGGTTAACAAGATTATACAAGTTTTCAAACTGCGCTGCAGATGGTGGCGCTCGGATGTCCCCGCTGTCGTCCCCCGTTGGGTACAGGTGTTCTGGTAGATTGTCTGCCATAGTTGCCCTGTGAATGTTTTCGATAGTAGCTACACCGTGTGCTAGTAGAGATCAGTCACCTTACTAGACTGCTAGAGTCTAGATGCCGTTGCGTGAGCTGTGCTCGCGCAAAGGCAGAAGGTGGACGACCTATGTGTGTCGGCGCGTCATATAGGGGTAACGCATGTCTGTGTTTTACCAACAGTGTCATGCGTACTCTAGCGGTTAGAATTTGTAACGTCGTGGCAACGCCCGACTATTCTCGCCCCCAGTGTAATTTAAACCTCTACAATTTCAATATGACCATATAATCACTCACAAGTACGGGTACTTGAATTTTCAAACACATCATCAGCAGGGCGCGGCTAACCCCCTTCCTATACAGACTTTCATAACTATCTTTCATAAATTTTCCGGGTGACTTTATCATTATCACTATCTTTATTTATCTGTTGCTCTTCATGGCACTATGGGTTCCTATCTCCGCGACGCTTTTTAGGAGGGCAAGTGCTGTGGCATGCCTTCTTGTTCCTCGGGCTTAGGTTTTTTCCTCTTTTCTTCTTTTTGCTTGGTGGCCTCCACTGCTTTTTCTTGTAAGAAACTCACTTTTACTTTATCATTATCGCGGCCCCGGTCCTATACAGTGCGAATGATAAATCATCATTCCGTCATCACTTCCGCATGTACATGATGGCGGATTCGCGCGGGAACGGTACCGGATAGCGCACCCGGCAACGCCCGCACTCCGCATCCTCCACCAAAACCCACTTGCCGACACCTCCTCCGCCCAGTCAACCGCAGCGACTCCCGCCCCGCCCGCACGACACCAAAGATGAGCAACGAACTGTGGGATTACGGTGGCGTAGGGGACGAGGACGACGAGCTGGATGCGGGTGATGGCTGGGACGGCAACGTCGGCGAAGCCTCCGGAGATGCCGGCGGCGAGGACGCCGCCATCGAACAAGCAAGCGAGGACGTCCCCACTACAAACGAGAACGCCCACACGGACAGCATAGACCCGGAATCTGACTTCCGGTTGGTGAACAACAATGCCGGTGATGGGGATGCAGCTGACGGCGGCGACGGCGGAGGCCGTGGGCGAGGCCGCGGGCGCGGGCGAGGCAAGGGCCGAGGTAGAGGGCGCGCAAACGGTGGCGACGTTGTAGACCGTGGATGTCGCCGTGCAAGTCGTGGCGGCTCTATCGCTGGAGAGTCGCGCTTGTCATACTAGAGCAGGGTGCGACTCGTGCATGCTGTGGCAGAGGACGCCGATGCCTTCCGCATGATCACCGACAAGCAAGAGAGGCATGAGTTGGACACTCGAAAGAACCCGTGGGACATAATTGCAGAGACATTCAACAAAGATGATTACAAGCTTATTGAGCCCCACAGAGTTGCTGCATCCCACCCCCAGTGCAGGAATGCCAACCCGGCGGAGCTGCCGGCGAAAGCTTACTCAGCTAGCGACTTGTACAGCCGATGGACCAAGGTTAAGACCAAGCTGACAACATGGATTAGAAACTACGAGGCCTCTGGCAACCATGACTCTGACAAGTACAACTTTGCCAACATTCACACTTGCATGTCTTGCTGCTATTTCTCGCTAATGTTGCTCATGTTGTTTGCTCATGTTGCTATATTCTCTTCTGCTGGTCCTGCAAACTGCTACTTTTGCTGGATTCCTTGCATGCTGCTGATGCTGATGATGCTGCTGGTGCATGTGGGCAACGGCGGTTTGATCGGGGCAATTTTACATGTGGCTCTATCTGGATGCATCCGATTTGGTGAAGATGGTATCAAAGGTACTACCTAATGACATTGCGGTGGAGGCGGATGGATTCCAGGCGGAGGAGGAAGAGATAATGGACAATGATTGCGGCGGGGATGCGGAGCGTGTGAAGAAGCGGATCCGCAAATCTGGCAGCTCAGCAGTTGGCAACTCAAGAGCGCGGGCGGACCAAGAAGCATTTTTGGACGGGCTAGAGAATGTCACAACTAAGATGATGGGCGGCAGCCCATCACAAGGAGGTGGCAGCCAACATACCTCCGAGCAACACCATGAGGCTGATAACGCTAGAGTGTAGCAGGAGAAAGCCGCAGCGGAGGCAACGAGGTGAAAACCCGCAGCCTGGCATCCATGTTTGGGCTAGGGGATCCAGATTTGAAGGCAAAAAGCAAGGAAGTCATGATGAAGAGGATGGAGTCATGGCATTTTGACTAGGCCGCTTGTAACAATTTAGATATAAACGAAAATGCAATGTACGTGCCATGCATCATCATTATCATTAGGAGCAAGCATTTGCATCTGCAGCAGCAAGAAGCAGTAGCAGTGGTGCATCATGGCATTTCTTGCATGCGGCAGCAAGTGCAGTGGGGCATGCAGGTGCATCAAGAAATAGAACAACATTGATGCAGTAATGATGCAACACCGATGCAGCAGCTCCATTCTCGTGCGGCTACATTTTCGGCATGCAAGTGCAGCATCAAATGCAGCTGCAACCCATTGCTTGCATGCGGCAGCAAGTGCAACATGGCATGCATGTGCACCAAGAAATATAGCAGCAATGATGCAGCAGTAATACAACATGCAACAATGATGCAACAGTGATGCAGCAGTGATGCAATAGGCAGCAATGATGCAGCAGTGATGCATCAGTGATACAACAGGGAGCAATGATGCAGCAGTGATGCAAGAGCTGCATTATGGTGCAGCTACGTTTCCGGTATGCAGGTGCAACAACAAATGCAGCAGCAACCCATTGCTTGCATGCGGCAGCAAGTGCAGCATGGCATGCAGGTGCAGCAAGAAATACAGCATCAATGATGCAGCAGTGATACAACAGGCAACAATGATGCAGCAGTGATGCAGCAGGCAGCAATGATGCAACAGTGATGCACGGCACAATATAGGCAGTGATCTGAACACAATAAATTACAGGCAGTGCAGGGGTCAGGTGCCATGATACCCTTGTCCATCAGTTGGTGCCTAAGCCATTCACGCTGTGCATGTGGTAGATCTAGAAGATTACGAAGCTCTGCATATGTTATATCATTGAATATAGCTTCTGTCTCATCTCCCGGCCAAACATCAGACATCTCACGGCGAGTCCCGCTAAACGCAGGACCACTCTCAGCGATGCCGTCATCTCTGCACATACTGTGTAGTATCATAGTGCACTGCACCACAACACCGAGCGTGCGAAGGGAAAGGCAGCTAGGGCGGTGGAAAGGACCCCATCTCTCCTTCCAAACGCCATAAGCCCGCTCTATGGCCATCCGATTCCGGCTATGATAAAAATTAAAGGAGCGGTAGCTCCAGCAACTGCTAGTGCCGGGGTACGGTGTGACTACCTGGCAACTTGCCTTGTAGGCAACGTCCCCCAACAGGAAAAAGTCCCTGGGGTAGGGGTTCTTCTCCAGGGACTTGCTGAGGCTTGTCTGCTCCCAAGCAAGCGAATCGTTAGTGTTCCCCGTGCAGCCGGATGCAACCCACATGAACTTGAGCTTAGAGTCACATGTAGCCTAGTACACCATAGCACTTCCGGTTGCGCATGTTTTGCTTGTTCTCCACCTCCCCCCAACGCGGCTCCTCGGTGGCCACCACAACCCCATCCACACAACCAATGCATCCATATATAACCTATTTGGCCAAAAGCAACACAAAGAATGGGCATTCAGTAGAGCAGCAACATCAGAGGCAACTAGGGGAGTGCAGTCAGCGTACCTTGCCATTGTCGTAAAAAAACTCGACAGCTAGCCGCTCCAGCGCCTCAGTGTCGTCCGGCCTAGGCATGGACATGTGTAGGGCTGTGTAGTGCTTGCTGATCGCACGGTTGACAAGCTTTAGGGACTTGTGGACCTCCTGAGTGCTCACCCCATGCATGTCCGCGATGTCCACGTAATGCCCCCCAACCATGTAGCGCAGCGCCATAGAAAGACGCAGCTCCGCTGAGATGAGGCCGCCGCTTGAGGCCCTGGCCTTCCGTGCGTTACTTGCATGCACGTCAGGCATGATAGTGTCCGCGATCTCGTAGAAGCGGCCGTTGTTGATCTTGTAGCGCAGTCGGAACTGCGACTCGGTGCCGATTTGCTGCATCCGCTGCCGCCAGACCATGCGTACGCGGCGCACGTTGGCAGCGCGACCGACCACCTTGAACCCGGCGGGCCACAGCACGACCTCCTCTACGAGGCGGTTCCCCGCTTGTGAGCGCATAAGGGGTATCCCCTCTAGCGCGATGCCGGTGACGAGCATCGTCGCCTTGACCCTACGCGCGGCGGGCGACACGCGGGGCCGCATCCCGCTGCTAGTTGAGGGGCTCCGCATATCAGCGCGGGCGTGCTGTGGCGCCGTGGCCGTTGTGGGCGTGTAGTGTAGACGCATGTGGGTCCTTTGGGCGCCTGTGGGTGCGCCTACGGGTGCGCACATGCGGGGCACGCGGGCGGGGCTCTCGAGCTGATGGTCCGCAATGGCGGTCGGACCGGGTGGTAGAGGCGACAACTACAGGCGGGCGGCTGCCACAGGGGCGTTAAAAACGTATCGTACGGGACGGAAAAGTTATCATTATTTATAATGATAACTGTAGCGCTCTTCAATCCCGAGCGGCTACCGTCAGATCGCCGCGGGTACATGTGGACAAGATCTTGACCGTCCACTGTACCCGTACCGGGTACCGTTACGAGTTAAGAAAAAGTTATCTTTGCTGTATAGGAAGGGGGTAAGAATTTTACATGTGTGTTATTGAGGTACCCGTACCTGTATATCGTCCAGGTATCATTATGTGCTAGACATGGTACTGACATCACATTTGGTACAGATACCCGTAGCCAATAACGGATACGTGAATCGGTACGGTACAAGGACATAGGTGGCGTGGCATCGCCGCTACATGTACGGGCGGCTCAATAGTGTTGTACTGGACTGATAGTACGGGTAGCTGTGCTCTGGACGAGACTTTACTATAGTACAAGTACGTACGTTCTAGCATGTACTTGGCTCAAGTACGACAGCATACTTGCGCGCACCTACATTGTCCCGTACATGCAGCGTACATGCTGCTATATCCGTCCATATCGACATCCGCAGCAGAGTATTGCGTACCTCGTACAAAGTAGGAATAGAAACTATCGCCACGATATATCTCGAAAGTACAGCCGAAAAGACTACGGATGAATGTGAGTTGCTAATACTGGGCTTGCGTTGCGGCGTTGATGACGGAGTGACAACCGTGTGCGGCCGGGCGCGATGGGCGACAGCATTGCGAAACCACAGGAGCCGCGACAGTCTGCATAAAAGGGACAAGTCACCAATGCTGCAAGGCAATCTCTTTCAGTGAGCCAGTTATTATCCTCAGCAAGCCAGCAAGCGAGACTTCAGTGGCAACATCGAATAGTAATAGTACACTCCACTCCAAAATATCAGAGTACTACATTTCAATAAACCAGCTGGCAGCATCTATCTATCATCATCAGCCACGCACAATGGGTCGCTACGTCACTCTCCCTGCGGCCATACTTTTGCTCCTCTTTGCCGGATCGCCGGCGGTGCACGCCATCCGCAGCCTGCAGCAGTCATCCTCCGACGAGGCCGGAGGCATGCTTTTCATCATCAAGTCGACTCTCGACGGCGAGTGCCTCCTGTTCAGCGGCCGCGGTAACGACGTCAACCCCAAAAAGTACAACTGGAACCACGGCGCCAACTTTTGCGGCTTCGGTGAAAAGGACGGCATGAGCCCCAAGGAACGAGTCGTGGCCAATAAGCAGGCCGTGTGGCGTCTCGAGAAGCTTGAGGGAAACCTTTACACCATCAAGTCTACTCTGGACGAGGAGTGCCTCATCTTCGGAGCCAACGGCAACAGCGTGTACCCGTCCCGACACCTGTGGGGCCATGGCGGCAAATACTGCGGCTTTCCCGAGAAGAACGGCATGAGCTCAAAGGAGTCACTGCTGGCCAACAAGCAAGCCGTGTGGCAGATCGAGAACCTGGAGGACGACAAGTTTGTTATCAAGTCGGCTCTGGACGGCAAGTGCCTCGTCTTCGGCGGCGACGGCAACAACAAATACCCGTCTCGCTTTGAGTGGGGCGACGGCGGAGAGTTCTGCGGCAAGCCGTCCAAGGAAGCGATACTCGCCGAGAAGCGGGCGGTATTCGAGCTGGAGCTGATGGCGTGATGGGTTGGTGTTCCGCCGTCCGTAAGCTCATCGGAACGGGTATCTGATTTTTTTTTCCGTTCTCGTCGATCAGCTGCCTCTTATTACTGATTTGCAGCAGACTTCAATGCATTCCTTCTGAGATAAGCTGTTGTTGATGGATCGGATGATAGTGACACCATTTGTAATTCAGACAAATATCAAGATTCTGAAAGCGGCGGTGACAATCTGAGACATGCACAGCCATTGTTTCGTATATCTGATAAAGAATTCAAAATATCACCCAATATAACCATAAGATGATAAGACGCACAAATCCGAACAGCCGACGATCGCATTAGTATTTCTAGAGAAAACGACACAGCACTAGTGACTGGCTGAACATGTCATTTAACTCGAAGGAATCTAAGACGGCGTTTAGGAATCATAATAAGAGGGGGGCCGGAGATGTAAGAAATGATGGATGCTTTTGAAAATCGTTTCGAACCGTTTTCGAGAATGCTTTTCGGGAGAAACTAAGGACGCTTTTTCTCACGACTACCGCTGCAAACCAGCTCAGTAAGAAATGGGGGACTGCCAGTCGTTAAATTTTGGGAGCGGCGCAGCATGTTGATCCGAAATTCAACATGCCGAGTCGCAAATGGCCAAACAGAAAATAACTGCATTTGCATGCGGGTATATATATGTATTGGAGCACGTAATGGATTTATGACGCCCCGATCTCGAGAAAACTGTGAATTTGGGGACCAAGGAAAAATCAAAGCAGAATATTAACGCTATAGACAAGCAGACGAAGAGTAACTAGTGCAAACTTGTTTTATAGCAATTTTTCCTACTGACCTTTTTGAGTGTTCAACATTTTTAGAAAATTTAATGCTGTCATTGTTCGGTATAAACAATTTCTTCATTTTGTTTATCAGACATAGTACCAGGGTAATGTATTGCAGATTAAAAAAAGAGCAAACATTAGATGCTAACGTATAAACTGTTAGGCCATACACACAGCCGCGCTCGATTGCGCCCCCTACCTACCCACACAAGTTCGGCGTGCACGTGTATACAATAAGCACCCATTAAGCATGCCAGCACACCTTCAAGTACATATGCTACAACCACACACTGTGCGTACACACAATTACCGTCCACCTACGCCATCAGGAGTGCAGGATAGGCAGACGCATAACTCAAACACTCAATTTCACACACACACACACACACACACACACACACACACACACACACACACACACACACATAAATAGAAAAACACACGTTGCTCCCAATCACAAAACTCCTAGTACACACGTGTTATACATTCGCAGAAATAAAAACACACACAGGCACACACACAAACGCGCGCGCACATTCTCACACAAACACACACACATGCGCGAGCAATTGCACACACATACATAGACAGTGTGTGTGTGTGTGTGTGTGTGTGTGTGTGTGTGTCTGTGTTTGTGTGTGTGTGTCGGTGTGTGTGTGTGCGTGTGTGAAAGCGTCTGATGTGTGCGTGTGTGGTGATAGTCTTGTAGATAGTACGTTATTGCGTGTGTATGTGATGAATACATTTGTATGCGGCCGGTGAATAAATAAGGTTTTGTTGTTGTTGTGTGTGTGTGTGCGTGTGTGTGTGCGTGCGTGCGTGTGTGTGCGTGTGGGTGTGTGTGTGTGTGTGTGTGTGTGTGTGTGTGTGTGTGTGTGTGTGTGTGTGTATGTATTTGTGGGTTATGCCTGTGCATGTATGGCACGTTTGTACTTGCAGTGAATTTTTTATTGCGCATGACATGTGGGTGTGTGGATGTGGGTGCTTTACTTGTCCGCATATAAATGGCACATTTATACTTGTAATGCTTGTTATTGAGAATAACGTGTGTGTGTGTGTGTGTGTGTGTGTGTGTGTGTGTGTGTGTGTGTGTGTGTGTGTGTGTGTGTGTGTGTGTGTGTTTGTGTGTGTTTGTGTGTGTGCGTGTGTGTGTGTGTGTGTGTGTGTGTGTGTGTGTGTGTGTGTGTGTGTTTGTGAATGTATTACTCATGTGTGCTAAGAATGTTATTATGTTTGAGAGCGACATGTACGTGTGTGCGTGTGTGTTTGTGAGCATGTGTGTGAGTGTGTATGTGTGTGCGCGTGAGAGTTTGCGATTTCATTTGATTTACTGACCAGAGCACTTGCTAGAGCTCGCCGCCTCAGCATTTCATCAGAACAGTACGGGTACGGATTATCTTTATCCGTCTGCCACCTGGAGTACAAGTACCGTAGTACATGAATGCCTGAATAATAATATATATAATCACTTACAAGTACGGGTACTTAAATTTTCAAATACATCATCAGCAGGGCGCGGCTAACCCCCTTCCTATACAGACTTTCATAACTATCTTTCATAAAATTTCCGGGTGACTTTATCATTATCGCGGCCCCGGTCCTATACAGTGCGAATGATAAGTTATCATTCCGTCATCACTGCCGCATGTACAGGATAGCGGATTCGCGCGGGAACGGTACCGGATAGCGCACCCGGCAACGCCCGCACTCCGCATCCTCCACCAAAACCCACTTGCCGACACCTCCTCCGCCCAATCAACCGCAGCGACTCCCGCCCCGCCCACACGACACCGAAGATGAGCAACGAACTGTAGGATTACGGTGGCGTAGGTGACGAGGACGACGGGCATGATGCGGGTGATGGCGGGGACGGCAGCGTCGGCGAAGCCTCCGGAGATGCCGGCGGCGAGGACGCTGCCAGCGAACAAGTAGGCGAGGACGTCCCCACTACAAACGAGAACGCCCCCACGGACAACATAGACCCGGAATCTGACTTCCTATTGGTGAACAACAATGCCGGTGATGGGGAGGCAGCTGACGGCGGCGACGGCGGAGGCCGTGGACGAGGCCGCGGGCGAGGGCGCGGCAGGGGCCGAGGCAGAGGGCGCGTAAACGGTGGCGACGCTGTAGACCGTGGATGTCGCCGTGCAAGTCGTGGCGGCTCTATCGTTAGAGAGTCGCGCTGGTCATACCAGAGTTGGGTGCGACTCGTGCATGCTGTGACAGAAGACGCCGATGCCTTCCGCATGATCACCGACAAGCAAGAGAGGCACGAGTTGGAAACTCGCAAGAACCCGTGGGACATAATTGCAGAGACATTATACAAAGCGGATTACAAGCCTGAGCCCCATAGAGTTGCTGCATCCCACCCCCAATGTTGGAATGCCAACCCGGCGGAGCTGCCGGCGAAAGCTTACTCAGCTGGCGACTTGTACAACCGCGGGACAAAGTTTAAGACCAATCTGACAACATGGATTAGAAACTACGAGGCCTCTGGCAACCATGACTCTGACAAGTACAACTTTGCCAACATTGGCACTTGTATGTCATGCTGCTAGTTCTTGCTAATGTTGCTCATGTTATTTGCTCATGTTGCTATATTCTCTTCTGCTGGTCCTGCAAGCTGCTACTTTTGCTAGATTTCTTGCATGCTGTTGATGCTGATGCTGGTGTTGATGGTGCAAGTGGGCAACGGGGGTTTGATCGGGGGCAGTTTTACATGTGGCCCTATCTTGATGCATCCGATTTGGTGAAGATGGTATCAAAGGTACTACCTAATGACATTGCGGTGGAGGCGGGTGGATTCCAGGCGGAGGAGGAGATACTGGACAATGATTGCGGCGGGGATACGGAGCGCGTGAAGAAGCGGATCCGCAAATATGGCAGCTCGGTAGTTGGCAGCTCAGGAGCGCGGGCGGACCAAGAAGCAATTTTGGACAGGCTAGACAATTTCGCAACTAAGATGATGGGCGGCAGCCCATCACAAGGAGGTGGAAGCCAGCATACCTCCGAGCAATAGCAAGAGGCTGATAACGCTAGAGTGCAGCAAGAGAAAGCCGCAGCGGAGGCCAACGAGGCGAAAACCCGCAGCTTGGCATGCGTGTTTGGGCTAGGGGATCCAGATTTGAAGGCAAAAAGCAAGGAAATCATGATGAAGAGGATGGAGTCAGGGTATTTTGACTAGGCCGCTTGTAACAATTTAGATATAAACGAAAATGCAATGTACGTGCCGTGCATCATCATTATCATTAGGAGCAAGCATCTGCATCTGCAGCAACACGAAGCAGTAGCATTGGTGCAACATGGCATTTCTTGCATGCGGCAGCAAGTGCAGTGGGGCATGCATATGCATCAAGAAATACAGCAGCATTGATGCAATGATGATGCAACAGCAAATGCAGCAGCAACCCATTGCTTGCATGCGGCAGCAAGTGCAACATGGCATGCGTGTGCAGCAAGAAATACAGCAGTAATACAACATGCAACAATTATGCAATAGCAAATGCAGCAGTGACGCAGCAGGCAGCAATTATGCAGAAGTGATGCAGCAGTAATGCATGAGCTACATTATGCTGCAGCTACGTTTCCGGTACGCAGGTGCAGCAGCGAATGCAGCAGCAACCCATTGCTTGCATGCGGCAGCAAGTGCAGCATGGCATGCAGGTGCAACAAGAAATGCAGCAGCAATGATGCAGCAGTGATACGACAGGCAGCAATGATAGCAAGTGCAGTGGGGCATGCATATGCATCAAGAAATACAGCAGCAGTGATGCAATAATGATGCAACAGTGATGCAGCATCTGCATTCTCGTGCGGCTACATTTCCGGCATGCAGGTGCAGCAGCAAATGCAGCAGCAACCCATTGCTTGCATGCGGCAGCAAGTGCAACATGGCATGCGTGTGCAGCAAGAAATACAGCAGTAATACAACATGCAACAATTATGCAACAGTGATGCAGCAGTGACGCAGCAGGCAGCAATTATGCAGAAGTGATGCAGCAGTGATACAATAGGGAGCAATGATGCAGCAGTAATGCATGAGCTACATTATGCTGCAGCTACGTTTCCGGTACGCAGGTGCAGCAGCGAATGCAGCAGCAACCCATTGCTTGCATGCGGCAGCAAGTGCAGCATGGCATGCAGGTGCAACAAGAAATGCAGCAGCAATGATGCAGCAGTGATACGACAGGCAGCAATGATAGCAAGTGCAGTGGGGCATGCATATGCATCAAGAAATACAGCAGCAGTGATGCAATAATGATGCAACAGTGATGCAGCATCTGCATTCTCGTGCGGCTACATTTCCGGCATGCAGGTGCAGCAGCAAATGCAGCAGCAACCCATTGCTTGCATGCGGCAGCAAGTGCAACATGGCATGCGTGTGCAGCAAGAAATACAGCAGTAATACAACATGCAACAATTATGCAACAGTGATGCAGCAGTGACGCAGCAGGCAGCAATTATGCAGAAGTGATGCAGCAGTGATACAATAGGGAGCAATGATGCAGCAGTAATGCATGAGCTACATTATGCTGCAGCTACGTTTCCGGTACGCAGGTGCAGCAGCGAATGCAGCAGCAACCCATTGCTTGCATGCGGCAGCAAGTGCAGCATGGCATGCAGGTGCAACAAGAAATGCAGCAGCAATAATGCAGCAGTGATACGACAGGCAACAATGATGCAGCAGTGATGCAGCAATGATGCAGCAGGCAGCAATAATGCAACAGTGATGCACGGCACAATATAGGCAGTGATCTGAACACAATAAATTACAGGCAGTGCAGGGGGTCAGGTGCCGTTATACCCTTGTCCAACAGTTCGTGCCTAAGCAATTCACGCTGTGCATATTGTAGATCTACAAGATTACGAAACTCTTCATATGTCATATCATTGAATATAACTTCTGTCTCATCTCCCGGCCAAACATCAGACATCTCACATCGAGTTCCGCTAAACGCAGGACCACTCTAAGCAATGCCGTCATCTATGCACATGTTGTGTAGTGGCATAGTGCACTGCACCACAGCATCGAGCGTACGAAGGGAAAGGCAGCTAGGGCGGTGGAAAACACCCCATCTCTCCTTCCAAACGCCAAAAGCCCGCTCTATGGCCATCCGATTCCGGCTATGATAAAAATTAAAGGAGCTGTAGCTCCAGCAAATGCTAGTGCCGGGGTACGGTGTGACTACCTGGCAACTTGCTTTGTAGGCATCGTCCCCCAACATGAAAAATCCTTGGGGTAGGGGTTCTTCTCCAGGGACTTGCTGAGGCTTGTCTGCTCCCAAGCAAGCGAATCATTAGTGTTCCCCGTGCAGCCGGATGCAGCCCACATGAACCTGAGCTTAGAGTCACATATAGCGTGGTACACCATAGCAAAACAACACTTCCGGTTGCGCATGTCCTGCTTGTTCTCCCACCCCCCCCCTCCCCCCAACGCGGCTCCTCGGTGGCCACCACAACCCCATCCACACAACCAATGCATCCATATATAACCTATTTGACCAAAAGCAACACAAAGAATGGGCATTCAATAGAGCAGCAGCAGAGGCAACTAGGGGAGTGCAGTCAGCGTACCTGGCCATTGTCGTAAAAAACTCGACAGCTAGCCGCTCCAGCACCTCAGTGTCGTCCGGCCTAGGCATGGACATGTGTAGGGCTGTGTAGTGCTTGTTGATCGCACGGCTGACAAGCTTTAGAGACTTGTGGACCTCCTGAGTGCTCATCCCATGCGAGTCCGCGATGTCCACGTAATGCCCCCAAGCCATGTAGCGCAACGCCATAGAAAGACGCAACTCCGCTGAGATGAGGCCGCCGCTTGAGGCCCTGGCCTTCCGTGAGTTACTTGCCTGCACGCCAAGCCTGATAGAGCCGCAGCTGATCTTGTAGCGCAGTCGGAACTGCGACTCGGTGCCGATTTGCTGCAGCCGCTGCCGCCATACCATACGTACGCGGCGCACGTTGGCAGCGCGACCGACCACCTTGAACCCGGCGGGCCACAACACCACCTCCTCTACGAGGCGGTTCCCCGCTTGTGAACGCATAAGGGGTATCCCCTCCAGCGCGATGGCGGCGACGAGCATCGTCGCCACGACCCTACGCGCGGCGGGCGACACGCGGGGCCGCATCCCCCTGCTAGTTGAGGGGCTCCGCATATCAGTACGGGCGTGCTGTGGCCGCTGTGGGCGTGTAGTGTAGACGCCTGTGGGTCCATTGGGCGCATGTGGGTGCGCCTACGGGTGCGCAAAGGCGGGGCACGCGGGCGGGGCTCTCGAGCTGATGGTCCGCAATGGCGGTCGGACCGGGTGGTACATGCGACAACTACAGGCGAGCGGCCGCCATAGGGGCGTTAAAAACATATCGTACGGGACGGAAAAGTTATCATTATGATAACTCTAGCGCTCTTCAATCCCGAGCGGCTACCGTCAGATCGCCGCGGGTACATGTGGACAAGATGTTGACCGTCCACTGTACCCGTGCCGGGTACCGTTACGAGTTAAAAAAAAGTTATCTTTCCTATAAAGGAAGGGGGTAAGAATTTTACATGTATGTTATTGAGGTACCCGTACATGTATATCGTCCATGTATCATTTTGTGCTAGACATGGTAATGACATCGCATTTGGTACAGATACCCGTAGTCAAAAACCGATACATGAATCGGTACGGTACAAGGCATCGCCGCTACCTGTACGGGCGGCTCAATAGTGCATGTAATGGACTGATAGTACGGGTAGCTGTGCTCTAGACGAGACTTGTTGTAGTACAAATAAGTACGTTCTAGCATGTACTTGGCTCAAGTACGACAGCATACTTGCGCGCACATACACTGTCCCGTACATGTAGCGTACATGCTGCTATATCCGTCCATATCGACATCCGCAGGAGAGTATTGCGTACCTCGTACAAAGTGGGAATAGAAACTATCGCCACGACATATCTCGAAAGTACAGCCGAAAAGACTACGGATGAATGTGAGTTGCTAATACTAAGCTTGCGTTGCGGCGTTGATGACGGAGTGACAGCTGTGTGCGGCCGGGCGCGATGGGCGACAACACTGCGAAACCACAGAAGCCGCGACAGTGTGCATAAAAGGGACAAGTCACCAATACGTCAAGGCAATCTCTTTCAGTGAGCCATCTATCCTTGACAAGCCACCAGCGAGACCTTTGGGAAAACCGCGAATAATTCCCAATACATTCGACTACCGAACATCATCAAAGTTGTAAATTATTATCAACCAGCAGCATCTATATCATCCACGCACAATGGGTCGCTACGTCACTCTCCCTACGGCCATGCTTTTGCTCCTCTTCGTGAGCTCGCCGGCGGTGCACGCCATCCGCAGCCTGCAGCAGTCATCCTCCGACGAGGCCGGAGGCATGCTTTTCATCATCAAGTTGACTCTCGACGGCGAGTGCCTCCTGTTCAGCGGCCGCGTTGTTTTTTAACGACGTCAATAACCCCAAAAAGTACAACTGGAACCACGGCGCCAACTTTTGCGGCTTCGGTGAAAAGGACGGCATGAGCCCCAAGGAACGAGTCATGGCCAATAAGCAGGCCGTGTGGCGTCTCGAGAAGCTCGAGGGAAACTTGTACACCATCAAGTCTACTCTGGACGAGGAGTGCCTCATCTTCGGAGCCAACGGCAACAACGTGTACCCGTCCCGACACCTGTAGGGCCATGGCGGCAAATACTGCGGCTTTCCCGAGAAGAACATCATGAGCTCAAAGGAGTTATTGCTGGCCAACAAGCAAGCCGTGTGGCAGATCGAGAACCTGGAGGACGACAAGTTTGTTATCAAGTCGGCTTTGGACGGCAAGTGCCTCGTCTTCGGCGGCGACGGCAATAACAAATACCCGTCTCGCTTTGAGTGTGGCGATGGCGGCGAAATCTGCGGCAAGCCGTCCAAGGAAGCGATACTCGCCGAGAAGCGGGTGGTATTTGAGATGGAGCTGATGTCGTAGTGGACCAGTGTCGATATTACTGGGAGTTTGCATCGGCAAAGTTGTCCAAATGGTTGCGCAACCGCAAATCAACATCATGCGTCGGCGTCTATATAAGCGTATGACTTCTCAAACACTGTTGCTTGTAAATGCAGCGCAACGACTAACTAGCTCCCATAACATATGGTGAATTCCATTCATCAAACGCGGTACATTGTGTACTTCATACAAGCGTCGAAAGCAGCTGCTAGCGCCGACAATTAGAAAATTACGTTCATTTTTGGCATCCTACGGGTATATATATACCCACATCATACTATGATGCACGACCTACCAATAATTGGAAACCAATTACATTACTGAAGCACGTAGTCTGTCATAGACCAACGAGCGGAACAAAGAAAAGGAGACGACTGCGAATGAGGCGACATCTAAGATGCATTACTATATACCAAATAGTTTTGGTGATGCAGGCTTAACATCTACAAGCCCTATTTGGTGATGGTGTCGAGACAGCAAGGATCGATTCTCTTCTCAACATTCGGAAAGATGGCAGAGAATTTTCGTGATTTCTGGTGAAGCCACGCATTATTTCGACCTCTCAGACCACACCCACAGTCCCACACGCAGTGCCTGGATAGTCGTTACCATAAGGCAGACGAGGTGCGCCGGGAAGCAGGGAGGTGTCACTCTATGTGCCCAAACAATAATAAAAAGGTGGTAAAACGCGCACCTACAGCGACATTCACAATACATAGATTATATTGCGCAAGGACAGCACCCGCCATGCATGCAATTACGCGCGCATCCTGCTTAGTAGAGCTCCTTGTCGATCTCCTAAGTTACTGGCGAGGCTTGCCAGTCTGTCGGTCCGAACGCGCAACAACCTTCCGATGCTATAAGCTATATATGCCTGATAAGCTGAAATGAGGCGGCGAGCACGCAGTTAGCCTCCCGCAGCCGCCTCCAGCGAGTGCTTCACATCTTTCTCCGTTGACGGCATGTCGTAACTGACGGCTGCCTCGACATGGAAGTGTTCCTCGTTTGCCTTCGCCCACAAATGAGCTGCAGAGGCCCACAAAATGGGCCGCAGCAACAGTTATGGACGAGCCACATAAACGGCAATCAGACGCGTTCGGGTGACTGCATGATATAAAATAAATATTGAAGTATACCAACGTCGGTAAAATCGGCGGTTGAATGGCGCGGTTGGCAATCTTCATTCAGGTGTTTGTCAAGTCAACAAAGTAAGATTGAGCAGAATTCCCGGGCAACATCCGACGCATTCGGATATTTGCATCGTAGCCGATTCCGCTGCCAATGAAAGTGAATTAATCATGAGCGCGCAAATAACTTGTGTAATCCAATATTCCATATTTTGTCCATGGAAGAAATGTAGTGATGTTTATTTGAAATATTGACATGTCAAAAGATACTGAATCATCTGCGGAATCAATTAAAGAAAACAGAATAGTAACAATCCCCCGGTTGTGTTTCGCCGTCGCAATAGCTTTACAATGTAAAGCAGGAAATCCGAAAGACACTAGGAAGTAGTGATAAATATTCAGAACACTAGGTAAGAAATATTGCAAGCAAAACAAAAATAGACAACAATAGACATGACATGAATCACGGGTGAACCTGAGCATAGAATAGATTTAGCTGTATATTGCTTTGCATTACTTGCCATGTCAGTGTATATCTGTCAAACTATCACAATAAATAGTTTTTTACATGCACACTGCATTTCATGTTAATGGACGAGTCGCCGGGGAGAGATGAAGCGTCTCTACGCAGGAGCAAAGCACGAAAATGCATATTCAAAGACCCCATAAAAAAGCGGCGCGAGGACACCTAATTCGATATTTAACTTGAAAGATGTAAGCGCACTTGAACATTGCTTCACGATCTACTAAAATGGACAAATGATGCCCGTTCTCCAAAGACGGTGCAAATACAAGCAAATGGAAATAGTAGGACATCAGTTTCCGATATTAAAACGGACGGAAAACAATAATGCGCTCTTTCCCATTACCATTCACATAATGTGAGCGGATACGACCCATAATAATGTTTCCCTCCACCACCGCACGCACCGGAGGCCTCCACCCAACGCGGGTTGACCACATGCTTGCCGTGCTTCTCCGCCCACTTTGCCTTCTCCGTCCCCGCAGCCCCCGCGACCACGTGCGTCGCGCTCTCCTCCGCCTCCGCCATACAGACCGCCCCCAACTGCGCGCGCGTCACACCGTCCAACGTTTCCGTAAGATGAGCGCCCGACCAGGCCAAACCACTTGCACATCCACATATGACAGAACGCCCCCTCATCGACCATTAAAATCAAATCAAGCGCTTCGACCATCACACGGCGCCCACACGCGACGTAGTAAACATCAACACGGGGGGAGCGGCGGGGATTTTTCGACAAAGGACGTTTCCAATGAATAGTATTTGGTATATCGTTTACCCCAACACTTGATGCATACCAGAGGTTGATTACATATCCACATCACAATTTTACTATTTATTTATGGTCCCGAGTACATGGTAGGAGTATCTGTTGGACACGGGTCACCGGCCCGATTGGCACACAGACATGATTGTATGATGAAGGGCCCATACTACCGGTAAAGGGCAGCCTCATAGGTCCATGTTGTGCAGTATTCAAATTTGAACTTAGAAGGCAAAGTAGTACTACTTAACTACTTATAACAATATACCGGAAACGCACCTAACTGGCATTGGCCTATTCCTAATCTAAAATTTCTTACAACAAAAGGCGGTGGAGAACCACTCTGCCAAAAAGAAGAAAGGAGGAAAAAACCCTAAAGCCTACTCCTAATTAAATAAACACGCTGACTACATAGCGATATGATTTTGATGCTCGTCCATAATAATAAATCTATACATAATATTAACCGCCAAACCTGCGATACGATTATTACGTAGTCGGGATGCCGGACGACGTCTACGACGGTTGTGTGCAAGGCGCCCCCTCATCGATGATCGTCACGGCCAATCGAACACATGCGGAGACGGCGATAGCGGGAATGATTTTCAGTCGTCGGAGATCTTATGCGCTATGCTTGTGTGCCTGAAAATGGAAAGGACTCAGCGATGAGTGAGGATTTCAGTGATGAGAAACTCAATTACAAAAAACAGTGAAAACCATCAACCATAAAACTTATTCAAGCATGTATTTGGCAAATGGGATGAAAGCATAATGCACAATCGGTATAAGACGGTGCACCTCTCTCACAGCCAATGCGAAATCATAGAGAAGAGGGGCTGCGCCCCGAAAAGGGGACTACTAAGACCAAGTATAACCTAGTATGAACTAAATGGCCCTCCGGATGAGACAACAGCCGGGAAAGTGTGGGAATACTTTGTAAACAATTTCCAAAAAGTGGGGGAGGGGTATGTAAGTTGTCCCGCGGCACCCCACCTCCTCGGCGAGCCGCCACAAATGGTGAGCGGGCGGAAACGCGCCACTCATGACGAGTATGCAGCCGGATAACACCCCAAGCTTCACCTCCGACAGCCCCCGCCGCACGTCCTGCTCCCCTTTGGGTGCATGTCCCGCGCGGCAAGGTGACAATCAAAGAGGGCTACAACACATGTATGTCTCGCATGTATGGCGGGACCGGGAGGACCGGAGGAGTTCGGATAGCGGTGCCACGCAATCACTATGTGCTGCGCATCTTATTGCCTATTTCAAACATTTTCTTACAAGAAAAACCAGTTGAGGCCACCAAGCAAAAAGAAGAAAAGAGGACAAAACCTAAGCCCGGGGAACAGAAAGGCATGCCACAGCGTCGGCACTGCCCTCGCGTAAAACGTCGCGGAGATGTGTATTTATTAGTTATTCAAATTATTCGATTTCTACTGCGCAACATATGTACATTACAGATTTAAATTCATGTATAATCGAGGCTTGCATAATTCCGACGGAGCATGGTCGCGAAGAAAAACGATTTACGAGGTTAAGTGAGTGACCAGTCGGCACAGTTGCAATATAACTCAGGACATGTTTAACTACTGAAGAAATGGGATATGGTACAATACGGGTCGAAAATAAATAAGCGCAAACGAATTTGTACTGCTACGATATCCCAACCATTGAATTTTTTTATGAAAAAGGGGGGTTTAGAAAATGAGGGGGGAGAGAGCGGAGGGGAAAGAAAGGGAAGGAACGGAAAGGATAGAACGGAAAAGCAATGATGAGAAGAAATAGTTCACACACGGAAGGAAGGCGTGCGCAGGCTAAGGCAAGGATGTGCTGAGATGGGGGAGAGACGAGTTTAAATTGGGGGAGACTACGGGCGCAAATCTGTATTTAGCTGCGTGTGAGTGCCAATCCAAAGTGCTTCCCAAAGCCTTACGGTTAGTAATGTACTCAAAATAAGTCAAAAGGAAAGGAGTGGAAAGGAAAAGTCGGAAAGCGAAGAGGAGATGGCGGAGAGAAAAGGAAAATAAGGAAAGGGAAAGGAAATAACATGAAAAGAAGGAAAAGGAAAGAAAGAAGGAAGGAAAACGGAAAGATGAAAATGAAATAGAAAAACAGGAAAGGGGGCGAAAAGGGAAGGGAAGAGGAAAATGGAAAGGAAACGAACGGAACGGGAAATGCGGTCAGGGAAATGAAAAGGGCAGTTTAAATAGAAAAAAGGAAAGACAAAAAGAAAAGGAAGGGGAGAATAGGAGAAGAAATGAAAGTAGAGGAGAAATAAAGAAAAACATTGGACTGAAAGGAAGGAATAGACAAAAGCAGAGGAGAGGAGAGGAAAATGTAGGACACAAAGAAAAGGAAAGAGGGAAAGATAGGGGAGTGAAAGTGCAGCAGAGGATAGGTTTAGACCAGCCCTTAACCCTAAACGCGAAGATGAAGGCAACGGAAAACGGATTAAACCCTAATTAATTCCCTACTTATCATTAAGCACCATTCCAACTACATTCAACATCTCAAGCATTAAAGATATCAAGTCGCAATTTTGTGAGACGCCATCACAAAGCTTCATTATGTAAGGCGAGCATGGGCACACCTCAAAGTATCGGGTGTGGACTTGTTTGAGCACTCGCAGGGTGGTGGCGAGCGCGCCGCCCTCCACGTCCTCGTCGCGCTGGAGCGTCATGAGGGCGGGGCAGCGGAGGCCAAAGTGTGCGGGGGCGTCGGGTAAAAAGAGGTAACGCTAGATGCGGAGCAAATTGGAGCGGTGCTCCGGCCACACCCCCTCCGTGTCGTCCAAAATAAGCACTTAACCGATATTCACCCCGCACCAAAATACAACCGAATTAAAAAAATGCAAACAAACTCATTGCCATGCGTTATACACATATAAATCCAAACCGCTATCCTCAGCGCCGCCTCAAACCGAGTGGCAAGTTTTTTAGGGGGAAAAGAAGTCCGATGGTGAGCTTGGGCAATGCTACAACAATATCAAACAATCAGGTACAAATAAACAAATGAATGATTACGAAATAGTAAACTCCTCCACAAAAGTCCGGACAAAATAGTAAACTCCTCCACAAAAGTCCGGACATGCATTATGTTAAGCATAAGCTAGTCAAGAACACGCTCCCCTCTCACCACGTCAAGCACGACGATACCCAAGTACCACCCAATTGTAGGAGGGCCGAGAAGCAAGTGGTAAGCCGCCATCCGGGGTGGTTAGACCTCAGCTTAAAGCGGGTGTTGTCGGTGGAGTTTGTCGAATTAAGCCCATAAACTCCCGGGAAATTGTCTGAACTACACACGTCATTCTGAGCGCCACGCTTGGGCATTGCTCAAGCGCTCACATCAAGCTGCATACTTCTCCGTGCTCCACATAACCGTATTTTTGGGGGCTTTTTGGAGGGGGTTTGGAGGCGTGGGTGCCGTGTTCAATGCGCAAGATTTAGTTTGCGGGTTTATGAATAGAGCACGGAAGTTCACGCCGCTGGCACGGGTGATTTTTTTGGAAAGCAAGCGAGCAAAAACGCACATGACGCAGGTTTGGATAAACACTGCACGCTATAAACATGCAAAGGCGATTGGCTTAGGGGAGGGGCGAGGTCCAACTTGGCCGTTAAGGACGCATCACGTTCACGGTGGTGTTTGGAATGCTTGAGTATGTGCTTGTGCCAACCACACCCGCCCCACGCGTGGCACGAGTCGGGAATTAGGCTCGGAGGTCAATAGGAATGAAGAATTGGTAAACATATATCGACAAACCCCGCACAAATCGTCTCAGGAGGTGAGCCGACTTCGATGGGTGTTGCTTGGCACTGCGGCTCAGCTGTGCCGGAATAATTCGTAAATTAAAATAATTCATAATACCAAATCGATTTGTGAGAGTTTGAACTTCGGAGTAGGTGCGCTCGATGCGCATTGAAAATACGCGTCCAACGGTACCTGTTATAAAAAGTTTTGACCATATATGAGTAAGCTATGATCGCTTGAACATTGTGACCGAAAGCGGCTTGCCCTTGGGTTGTGCGCATATCAGTGGTAAGTCTACATACGCAATTTCTTGCGTTTCCCCCACAGCGGCCTGCCCAACACCTCCTCCCTCCGTCGCCTATGCATTATATTTGCGCGACCGTCGCATCAGCGTTCATATTGCGGCGTTGTGCGCCCGTTACTCTTGTCGTCTACCAAGCACGGCGACTGTTTGAAAGAGCGTGCCGCACGGGTGCGGGCGCGATAACCCCAAGTACACATGCCCGGCAGTGTTTAAATTCGCCCCTCGCAGCTGTCGGTGCATTCTATTTTGCGCGCAAAAGCATTGCCAGGGATTTCAGGATATTTGTCAATAAAATCGACGCATGATTGCATTTTCTACTTGCGCAGGTGCGAAATCTTGTCCGGACTTTTGTGGAGGAGTGTACTCTAAAATAATATCCACATTATTTCTAAACGTCGACAGTAATCGACAGTAGTGCCTGTATTGCGCTATGGTCACAGTTCGACGCTTCCCTGGCGTTCGTGTTGATGACTCTCGCTCCTTGCGCTCAGACAAATATGTCAGTATGCAACATTTCGTTCGTCGAACTACTGCTTATGTTCCTTGTCAACGTTTTTTGGGGGATGTGCGGCGAGAGGTCATGCAACGTCTTTCTGCTGCTCTTCATGGTACTTTGGGTTCCTATCTCCGCTACGCTTTGTTGGAGGGCAATGCTGGTGCTGTGGCATGCCTTCCTTGTTCCTCGGGCTTGGGTTTTTTCCTCGTCTCTTATTTTTGCTTGGTGGCTTCTACTGCTTTTTCTCGTAAGAATATTGAAGTGCAAGTATTGCGCCATCGCTAAATCAAAAAACGCAATTGATGCCCTGCATGAGGGTGGTGCACTTGTTGTTGTCTGCCTCCCTGCTCCGAGGCCTTAGTTAGGCTTGCTTATGTGCCTCCTTTCTTTTCCCTTCGTTGCGCTTCTTTACTAGTGGAGTCCACTGCTTTCTTTATGTAACAAACATTTTTTCCTAAAAACCTGTATTGTATGTTAAGAATAACTTATAATTGATATCGTAATTTATATTGAATTCAAAATGTTATTTGTGGTTTTTTTCCCGCTTGCCTCTCTTTCCTTCTTAGTCCCCCAGCCCCACTGTTTTGTCCACATGTGTATGGTCGTTCTTGAAATTTGAAATAGAGGCAAAGGTTGACAATCAATGAAGACAGAATGCGATCATCCCAAATAATGTAAGTGTTTAGTACGTACATGCGTACCATACCTCGAGCAACAGAACTATTTTGATATTCTTTTGCTTCCAGCGCTCATGCCTTGGCATGTCTCCCTGTTCCTCTGGCTCAGGCCTGTGGGATTTTTTCCCTCCCTTTTCCTTTCTGCTCGGTGGTTTCCACTTAGTTTTTCTTGTATGAAAATTATGTTAACATGCTTGCAACATTGGCGATATGGGTAAGTAATGTACACATAACGATACTCTGAAACCAATCATAGAAGTTTCCCATAATAACATAAGGATGTGAAAAGAGGTGAATTGGACTGAAAAGCGAGAAGAAGTCAAACATCATCCATACTCTCTACCACGGGGAAGGCGGGACTGCGCTAAAACCGACGAGGAAGTGCCCATAGCTCGCGAATGATCAGGGCGCATCATTAGACTTCTTTAGACTGCCCGCCTTCTTTGAACTTGGTATGTGGTTATCCCCCCCTCTCACTCGTGTCGCCGCACCGCTCTGTCGGTGTGCTGCTTGTCCATTGTACCCAGGGCGCTGTCTCGGCGACGCTCCGTTTTGCTGACTGTGATTGTCATCTGTATTTTGCGAGCTTGACTGGTCTGCGATGATCCCGCATGAGATTATATCCCTGTCGTCTCCGGATCGATTGGCTCGACTCGTGTTCTGCGCAGTTTCTAAGCACTTAAATTGCTATTTTGCCGACTTTGGCCAAATGCGCTTTGAAATGCATGGGAAACCCCTTGCTGCTGTCGCAGCCCATCGCAATGGCACAACCTTTGCAGTAATTGCCTTGTCCCTGACCTGGTTAGTCGCGGTTGTTATGAAAGTTATGATGCGGCCCCGCCAACAGCACAATATGATCCATCGCGGCAATCCCTTCATTGTGTTTGATTGCGTGGCTGCTGTCTAATGTTGATGTCAGTGAGTTTGACAGCGAACTTACAAACTGGCGAAACAGTCTCATAAGACGTTGGACCTCGCAAGTACTTCAACATGCAGCACTGGATGTAGTGGAGTGTGAGCAGGAATCCCTCTCAACCACGAGCATGCGAGGCGGGCAAGAGGTTGTGCAGCAAAGACCACGACGGCTTCATGTTTCAAAAGACCTGGAGAGGTAAGAGCTGCCTCCCTCAGATCATTCACGCTTGGTGCGCAATGCCATAGCAAGCACCCAGTGTAGCTCGCATCTTGTCTTGCCTAATTTGGGTCTCCCTATTGTCACATGACATCGGTGAACAGACTAAAAACGTGCAACGAACGTCATGCGACAGTGTCATTCCAACTGCAACTAATGCAACTGCGGTGCCTCATGTGTGTCATGTGCCTTGCTTTCTGGAGAACAGCTTCATTTCTGCATCCAAGCAGTTGCCCCAAGAAAACAATTGTCCAGGCGCAATAGCCGCCCTCGCGCGTAATAAGAATGTGAAATATGCGAAGTGCGTCAATTTGCGCGGTTGGTTCCACATGCTACGTGCATTGCTTAAAATACAAAGCAACACATCCTGCCCACCCTGTGCCCTTTCAGCACAGTCCCACAGCTATCCCATTCACACCAGAGCAAGCGGCGCAGAAGGGTTAGCAGATGGAGAAGCCCGCGGCGGGCTGGCAGATCATGCTGCTTGCGGTGTTACTTTCAAGCAACCAATTTACTACTGAACCATTCTATTCGGCCTCGTACATAAGCTGTCGACGTGTTAGCCTCTGCGTGTCCGCCTACGGCCAGAACATTTCCCACACGCACAGTCAGTTCCATTATGCCATCGCACAAAGAGCAATTCGACACTTGAGGCACTTGGTTGAGGAGACGCGCACCACGAACTGCCCGGCCTGTTGCAGCGGGTTCGGCTGAATCGTCGAGAGGGTGCCGCCGTACGAGCCCGTCCTCGACGACCGTGCTGTCATTGTGGGAGGCAGAGGCTCTTTCATGAATACGCGCCGGATACTCTTTCGTAGCTCGTTATCGACCATGATCTTCGCCTCGCTCGTTACCCTGATCGATTCGAACTCCTGCAACAGTTCCGCCAACGCCCATGGCCGCCGCATCATCACACGGTAGCTACTCCGCTGCACACAATGCACTAAACGGAAAATGGGAGGCGAGATTTTACCTGGTCTCGCATAAAGTCGTCTAGGTCATTCAATAGCTCCAAAGTTTGACACCGCGCCTGCTCTGCGAGTCGCCCGCCGAGTCGCTCCAGCTTTTCCACCCGCGGCGGTTTGAACAGCTTCACCGACAACCCCGGCTCGATCTTAATCCTCTCCAGCAGCCTCGGAATCTGGTCGATATCGTCTGTCCATTCCGGCCTGCGCCCAGTTCTCCTTTCCTGCGGTCCATTCCACTGATAGGTGCGACCCAGCTCTTCGTTCCGGAGCTTGCGAATCTTTGTGCTGGGCCGCTTACTCCCCGTCAGCTTTGCCATGCCGACGCGTGTCCCGAGACTTCGCAGGGGCAGGAAGAGGTGCGAGAAACACCAAGGCGGCAGCTGAGGAATTCCTAAGCACCCTCGCGCGGATGATAATGTTAGGTTCCAGCTATGGAAATCGGCCTAGCTGGTTGACAGGCTAGGTGAGACTGCTTGCATGCATGCGCTTCCCGTGATTCACTGACTGTCCCATGTGGAAAAGATTTCTAGCGACTATCTAAAATATTATACAGGGGACACAATAATCCATCCTTGCGTTCTGCATAAAACAATCGCGGCGCGGAGCAGCGTTTCGCCGCATGCGAATTTAACAAAAAAGTTTAATACCCACCTTAGAGATACTTACCTTAGAGATAGAGGTACCTTTGAGATAGACTGTTTAGGGCCGGTGCTGGGGTGAACTTTGACCCCATCCGCCTAAGATATGAGATGATTAGTTAGGGTTGCGATGGAACATCAAGCTGTACGGGTTCAACGTCTCTAAGGCCATGCAGTACACTTGTCCGTGCGAGCAGTACGGTACGGGCGAATGTTAGCAGTTGTTCATCCGCGGGTTTTGCTGTGTTCATCCAGCTGAAATTTGCTGACGGAGATACATTTCATGGAGGTTCTGAATTACGAGTACGGATTAGGAAATAATAGAACGAGACATTAATCAGCAGGACACCGTCTGAGTATTCCACCGACCCCCTCCCCCTTCCCCCCACACACTCATGTTTGCGGACACATGTACACCCACACATACACATATACATGTATACACATATACACACACACGCAAAGACATACACACATACACACGCACGCACGCACACACACACACACACACAGACACACACACACACACACACACACGCACGCACACACACACACACATTGTCAGTTATCCCCCAGATTTTCACCCACACACGCGCGCGCACACACACACACACACACACACACACACACACATTGTCAATTATCCCCCATATTTTCACCCCCCCACGCGCGCGCGCACACACACACACACGCGCGCGCGCAAGCGCGCGCACCCCCAAGCACTTACGCACACACGCTCGCTCGCGCGCACGCAAACACACACAATTACTCACACACACACACACACACGCGCGCGCGCCCCCGTGCACACATACACACACACTTGCACGTACACACATACATACTTAAGACGCACACGCCCACTCACATACACATCCACGCACAGTGACACATACTCAGTCACAAACACTCCGTCACTTATACGCACACACACATGCACACACGCACGCACACACACAATTGCGGGTCCAGTAAATGCTACTTCATAAGACCGGCTTGCGATTGCCTCGACAGGCCCGCCGTCGGCGTTTTGCGTTTGAATCAACATGGGTGAATCATGCACAACTTTTCAAAACATAGGAATATCTGAAGATGTTTTGTATCTTTGCTACGTCAAGGCATACTCCACTTGCGTGTGGTTCAACCCCCCCCCCTCCCCCCTGTGGCTCCTTTTTTCTAATTAATATTCACATCGCACTGGTATTCACGATCTAAACTATTTGAATCGAAGCAGAAGGGATCGGCACAAGACCCTCAGGAACTGGCAATAATCGACTCCAGTATGAAACCTTAGCCGTAATGTACCGTGGTATCACCCATGTGGTGAATAAGGGTATTCACTATGTGTGCTATCTGAAGCGACTTAATCAGGGATGGGCAGACGAGCCCCAGGAACTGTCAAGGGAAGATTCTTGAATGAAAGGCAATCAGCATAATTTCATTTGGCAGCAAACCAGGAATGGGACTCGAGCCTGTAGTAGGGAGACAAGCAAGACCAAAAAGGCGTCCAAACCTACACCCACGTCCCCAAAAGTTGCAGGTGCTTAGCACGAGTAACAAGCTAAGAAGAGCGTAGTGCTTCTATTCGCACACCTCTCAACTGGCCAAGCATGTCAGCTCTGTGAAATATTGGGATGATATGTATCAGAGCGATTTCCCATCTGTCATGTCTACTGCATTTCCCAGTCCAGTTACCTTTCGCACTGTTAAGATGGCAACCAGAGACTGCGAAGTTGCGTGCGGCAGATATGTGCTACCCACACTGTTTACACTGCCAGAGACGCCCCTACCAACGCGTTCTATCACGGGCGGTCACGTACTGACCAGCTGATGGCATCGGAAATCAAGAGAGCCCAGAGTAACGAAGAGGTTGTAAACTCACCCGCTAATGTGGAGGACAAAGACCTGCCCTGTGTTGCAGGTACGTATCAGCTTTCTCCTCCATCTGATTCCCTCACGACCGGTGCGGTGTGATGGCTGGCGCTGACCACCACTTCGCAGCCGAGGTGGTCATGGTGTGTGTGTGTGTGTGTTTGGGGGGGGGGGGGGGGGAACCTGGCACGGAGGGGCTTCCAGCAGCGCAAGTAAAGAAAGTTAACAAGACAGACACCCGAGCATATGTGATTGTTACGGGACTTTTGGTTATTACAAGTAGCGCAACTAGCAATACGCAGGTCATTAAAAATCCCCTTTCTATGGCCTATGCACACAAAGACACACACACGCACGCACCCCTAACCACCACCCACGGTCCAATAAAAAGGGCAGACCTAGCAGGCACGCGCCTATGAACACTAGCGAACCCCAAAACAGGCTAAACGACATGACAACCAGTCGACCAAGCTCTGAAAAATCACAGATCCCAGTCAGAAAGGCGTCCAGGCACACAAGTCTCTCAGCAAAGCAGTGAATGGGAAAGGGGAGTAGACATCCAGTAGAGACCCCTCGACAGCCTGCTATACATCACGCATGCCACCCCGCCGCGCCATCTTGCCCTTCACACGCTGCTCCCCCTCGTCTTCCTGCCTCTTTCTCCCCTCTCCTCTCCCAGTCTAACAGCGCACGTCTTCCCATAGACCTGCTCATCACGTGGGGAGGAGGGGGGCACAGGGGACACAGGCCAGCACCGGCGGTGGGAAATAGAAGCAAGGGCACTGCGCAACATAGCATTCAGGATACCGTGCATATTCTGGGCTTGACTTGGAATAATGTCAACCCGCAGCTTCCGACAGAGAGAGCAGCAACAGTAGGTCGAAGGATGAGCTGCAGCGTTACCCACGTCAGGTAGGACGTAAAGTAGGGGTTGTGAAGAGGAAGTGGGGGCGTTATGGGGCAGTAGCAAGTGATGGCATGCCTGACAACCGGTCGTCTCTCAATGGAAATAACCCTTCACTTCTTGAATTTGATGCCAATGGTCTTCTTAACCGCTGCAGGCTTTTGCACAGGTAACGGTGCGGGAGCTTCATTCAGACCATTCCCAGTGAGGTCCACCCCAGAGCCGCCCAGGAGGTCATCCGACTCGCCGAGCAGGTTGTCCGACTGCGGCTCCGTGCTCTTGTGAACACTCGGGGAGACGCTCGCCTCCTCAGCGGGGGCGTCAGCAAAAGCAGTAGCTGCTGCAGAGGGAGCAGCGGGTGGGCCGTTTTTGTCCACCGCCTCTTCAGCCATGGGGCTGTCCACACCGTTCCCCGACACCCCACCCTCACCCTCCCACATCGCAGCCACAATCGCCGCAGACTCGCTGTTTGCTATGACCGCTGCTGCTGCCGCTGCTGGGGCGACAGGCTGACACCACAACGAATAAACGACACAGTCATACCAAGCCCAGTCGCCATGTCTCCCTCTCTCACTCCGTCCTTCCCCCCTGCCTCCAACTCCTCTACCCGTTACCCCCACATAATGCATAAACCCAACGAAATTTGGCAATTCGCAAATGAATCACAGAAAACAAGTGCATCCTGAATGTTTTCCTTGCATAAACAAGGACGGGACAAGGCACCTGCTGCTCCTTAGCACCCTCTGGAGACACTGGCGAGGGTGCATCCATATCCACCTTTTGCTTCTTGGGCACGGGCTCCTCGGGGGCGCTGCTGCCGTTCGGAGGTGTTGCTGCAGCTACTGCTGTCGGTTGTTGGTTACTCACGGGAGATGTATCGGCTAGTGGACGTTTGTTTGCTATTTTCTCATCTGCCCCTGCCTCAGCCTGCTCCGATACTGTCGCTGCTGCCTGCGCCTTTGCTGGCGGCCCAGGCCGCATCCCATTCGGGAAAACCTCGTCCGGGAGCTTCTTCTGCTTGAGGTGTCGAATAAAAATGTCCATACCCTCCTTAATGCTCTGCCAGCTCTTGACCTGATGCAAAAACTCCCGCACAGGCCGGTTGAGGTCCACCGAGTTGGTGGCGGGGCCGTACGTGTGCGCCAGCGTGCGTTTCTGCAGTCCCATGTAATAGCACATACGGTAGGCAAACCCTCCCGACGCCAGCTCCCGCGGTGCGCACTTCACACCCTTGGGCCACGGCCGGATGTTCACAAACCGCTCCGTCTGAACCAGACAAGACAGTCAGTCCCAACGATGAGCATGCACATAGCATTGGAATGCAACAGAAGGACGGGTTTCGGGGGGGGGGGGGGGGGGGGGGGGGGGGGGGGGCGGAGGCAGGTCACACCTTCATAATCAGGTGGCGTAGACGGGAGTGGCACCAGCCCTCCCACAGCTTGAAGTCCTGCTCGTTCCCAGCCACGACTTCGATCTCGAGGTAGTTTTTGAAATCATTGAAAAACTTACCTGGCTCCAGCAGCAACCCCCAGTTGGGGTTGTCCGGCTTGAGCAAAATTTGCTCCATCACGATGTCCCCGCGCCTGAACTCCTCCACCATGATGCCCTAGCCCCAGACACCGCCCCGACATCGCCCCCCCCTTGATCAGATGAGGCCTTTACAACTCAATTTCTGTAGAGCCACTAAGTAACCGGCCAATGCACTGGAAAGGAAACGCACCCGAGTGGCCTCGCTGACGTTGTAGGAGGAATTCATGCATGGGTAGGCGGGCGTGATGATGGGGAACAGGTGTTCCCTATCGCGGATGTTTTTCCTTGGGTCCCAAACCTAAGGCACACACGGCAGACGCAGACGCTCGTTAGCACAGCCATGCGGCCGTGTCAGGACTTTTTTCCTTGTGACTGTAGGGAGATGAGGGGGCATCAGACCTGAAGTCCCATTGTAGGATCCTCCTCGAGAGCTTTTAGCATGACGGGTGTTGGCCAGTTCCATTGGGAGTAGACCTTGAAGAAACGCGAGAGGAGGACGCTGGGGCAAGCCTTGGGGTAGAGCTGGCATACCCGAGCGACCAGGATGGCCCAGTTGACACCGCCAAGGAAGCCGGTGACGTTGGAGTAGACGCCGCGACGTTCAGCCCACAGCTTCACCGCGCGCAAGGTGGTGCGAAAGTGCGGAATCTGTTCCTGAGGCACCAGCTTTAGGATCATGTCGGTGACACGCGAGCCGTTCAGACTACGCACACTGCAGTCGTCACAATTGCGCAGCGTGCTGATGTGGCTAATGTCTAGGTCGTCCCCCACCACCGGCATATTGAGCTTGGCGTAAAGCAGGTCAATCTGCACGCCTGCATACTCCATCTTGATGACTGGCACAAAAGCGTCCGCCACAGGCTGCATCTCCGTCACCGCCGGGTCCTCGCGCAGCATCTGCTCCAGGCAGTGCGGCTCTGACCCAAAGAAATCCGCCTCGCGCGTCCCATAGCGCGGCCCCACGCACAGCGTATCGATATCTGAGCCAGGCCCATGCACTCCCAGTCGATACGAGCCAAACGTAAAAATGCGCGCGTTGGCGGAGGTTTCATCCCCAAAGCCATAGTTTGCAGCCACTCGCCGAATCCACTCCTTCACCAGCCTGAGCATAGAGGGACGAAACCATATCAGCTGTGAGGGCTGCCCTTCCTACCCTAGGAACGGTGATCTCCAGCTGTGAAGAGTGGAGGAAGGAACAGGGAGGAGGGGGTTTACCTGTCCAGCTTCCCCAGCACCTCTTCCCGAAGTAGGCTCTCGTCCTCAGTCTCATACAGCCCCTGCTCTTTCAGGTGCTTCATTAGGCTCTCGGACTGCTGAAGATCCACAGCAGTGGGTGCTGCTGTGGAGATAGGGGTGGCATAGACGTTTGAGTCCGCCATAGTAGGTAGGTAGCACTGCGCCTCCGGCTGCGCTGGCACCGCTGTGCAGCCTCCTCACGAAGCCTGCGTCCTAGAGACCTCCCTTCTACCGAGCCACGCCCATTTTCAATGAAGCTCCTGCGCAGAAATAGAAAAAGGGCTGAGGAAGTGGGACGCGGCAAGTACTAAACACCGTGCGCGGGAAAAATTATACTGGTCTGTCCCGTGGCACAACAGCTGTCGGCGCCGCGAGAAGCTGCACGGGCGGAAGCCTCGTGGCAATAGCAAGGCAAAACCGACTTGAGGAAGACGGATAAGCTTTACTTACGGCCTGTCTTTAATGGTTGGGGGGAGCTGGATTGGAACTGGTGGTACTGCAACGCAACGCTGTAAACGAGTCGGGGGATACCGGGCGAGGCGACAAATGGAGTAGAGGCGAGATGGCCGGGGGGGGGGGGGGGGGGGGGGGGGGGGGGGGGCTTGCAACAAGGCCGAGTAAAAGAAAATCAGGCAGCTTGCGCAACATGAGGATAACTAGCGTTGAGAGCAGATGCGCGACAGTCCGAGTTTGACGTCACGGCGAAGTCCGAGGAGGGGAACGTGGGTAGTTAAGTGTAGACGGCGCGCGATGGATGACCAAATGGGCGTGATTCGCGTGATGAGTGGCCCTTTGCCACTTTGCCAAGGCGGGCACGCTCAAGTGCAGTCCAACTTACCAGGAAGACGTGAAGGAAGACACCAAGGCTGACGCAGATGCCTTGGGTGTCGATGAATAGTGCAGGTAAAAGTATGTAAGGGCCGCGGGGCGTGGGCTTCATCAGATTGCTGACGGGAAAGGGGGTAGTGGGGTGTCAGCAGACGAGCTAAAGGACCGCCCCGATGGTGTCATTTACTGGGGGCAACGACAATATATAAGGCCGGCGGCAAACGGCGGAATTCGTCGAGAGATGCCCGTAAGTCGGATTCCCGTAAATTGTAATATTCAACATCCATCATCAGGATATTTATGCAAGAATTATTATTTCGAGAATTATTATTTCACCGGTAAGACCATATTTAAGGATTTTATTGGATATCGATAGCAACAATTATCAAAAATTCTTACAAGAAAAAGCAGTGGAGGCCACCAGGCAAAAAAAAAAAAAAAGGAGGGGAAAAATAAAATCTAAGCCCGACTGAAGATAGCAACAATTAGCGATATCCCACCAAAGAAATGGTCAAAACGTAGGCCGTAAGGCTACCGTACGTAACAAATTCTTACAAGAAAAAGCAGTGGAGGCCACCGAGCAAAAAGAAGAAAAGAGGAAAAAACCTAAGCCCGAGGAACAGGAAGGCACGCCACAGCATCAGCACCACTGTACGTAAGGCTACCGTACGTCAAAATACCTGAACGATAAATAATGATGGATATTTTGTGATGGATATTATTCAGGGCAAGAGGGTTTTTTCGTTTTTTCTTTTCCTCTTTCCTTCTTTTTGCTTGGTGGCCTCCACTACTTTTTCTTGTAAAAAGTTACATATTCAGGGCAAGTCCCGCCAAGTAGGGTACATGTATTGTAGGGCCGTCGCCGTGCTCTCATCGCTGTTTCACTCTCGCCTCCTCTTTGCGGCAGCCGCGCTGGCTTTGGCAAAAAGCCACAAAGGAACTCGTAACTCAATTGAAAGCACTGAACTTACACGCACTGCGAAATCTCGGCGTTGCCTTCCAGAGCATTCCCGAGCCACTGAGTAGCATAGACGGGCCTTGCGCGAGGGCAACTTCTTCAAGGCCGCGCACTGAGAAACAGGAGAGGACACCCCTCGACATCACACCTGAGAAAGATGGCTTCCGCCGGCCTTCCCCCCGTGGATCCAAAGGACCAGAAGGCTTTCATGGAGCTTCAGGAAAAGCTTATGGAGCACCACAGCGCATTGAAGCAGTTGCAGACGACCTCCAGGTACCACCCTCCGCTGCTGATCCCGTATACCGCGCAGAAACCATCAGCCCGACAGTGAAGGACGCGCATGTTCACCACACTCGGCCTTCGCGCACAAGCAGCTAGCGAGGCGAAGAGGGCGCAAACCTTGGAGCAGTCGTGCTGTTCCACGTTTTGGTGATCATGGTTATGCTTGTAGCGTGACTGGGTGTGGTGATTTCGGCAGGAGTAACGAGAGCACCGCGCAGCGTGCTCGGTTAACGGCGGCCGAGGTAGCACCACTAGCCGACGACACGCGAATGTACCTGGCTGTGGGAAAGGCCTATTTTTTTCAGCCCAAGGAAGTCATTCTGACCAAGCTGGCTGAGACCATTAAGGCAGCGGAGGAGGACATGAAATCGGCGGCGCAAAACAAAGAGTACATTGCCAAAGGCATCCACTCCACCGAGCAGGAAATGCGGGAGCTGCTGCAGAGTGCGCCGGGCCTGGCGGCACGTATTGTCCCACAAGAAGGGTGAATGCGGGCTATTACGTGATGCGCTGCCAACACTCTGTCTGTAATCAGAAGCCATGCAGGTCGCTGAGGAGCCATCATGCATGAAACAATGTTCTTGCTTCATGTGATTCCCTTCTCCAAATGCACCCTCATCTGCAACAATTAAATAATATTTCCTTCCTTCCTTCAATGCCATATGGCTTTCCGTTTAAAGTTTGGCTTATTGGGAACACTGAGTTGTGTTCGATGGTGAAATAATGAAGGAAAATTTGGGCTAATTGAGACAGCGGTGCTGATCGATGATATAAATGAGCTCTCGAGGCGAATGACGCGGGACTTCCATGCCGCGACGCAGCAGCTACCTATAGCTCTCCAGTAACACCTTGCTCCTGCAGGTGCTGCTCCAGTCGTGTCTGAAACATGTCCTGGTCCATGTGCTGCTCCATACGCGCCTGGAACTTTTGCTCTGAGAGGAAGAGCAAGCTGAGGAATGTGTATGCGGGGGAGTCCTCCAGCGATACACCCGCATCCTGCAGCCTCTCATAACGGGGCTTTATTCTGAAGGGGCACAGTGCACAGGGATGCAGTGAGACCAGTAAGCTGGCAGCCACTGGGAACCAGCATGCGTGCTATCTGAGACAAAAGCACTGACGTACCTTTTCTCCAGTGACATGCCGAGGTACGAAGGCATGGCTACGATGGGGGAGAGGTCGTGGCTGATGTTGTCGATGTAAAACTCGCATTTCTTCTGAAGATTGTTCTCTAGGCTCAACGACATTGCCTGTGGGAAGCGTGTGACTACCTTGGGGATGTCCTCGTCTCTGAAACCAATGTCAAGGAAGTACAACACAACGTCTTCCATACGCTCAATCTTGTACGTCAAAATCTGAAACGCAAACACAGATGCACGCACGCACACACACACACACACACACACACACACACACACACACACAGGTTCAGGCTTGGTGGTCGTACTGAGGGAAGAAAGATCATGGAACTGCAAAATGAAGGCGATAACCCCTCACCTGTGGATGCTTTCTGATCACCACACCCACATCTGCATCCGACATGCCCAGACCGAGTAGGAACTCCACATGCGCGTCCATATTGTCCTCAGAGACTGTGAGAACCTGCGGAAACCTGAGGATGACCTGCGCTGCCAGTGACTGCGGCTTTTCTGGGCGCCCGGGCGGCTCCTCCCCCCAGTCATCCCAATTCCCGGAGCCGACCATCGACTCCGGCTGCGCTTCGGGCCTACCCACGGAACTCCGCACGGGCTTCCGCGGCGCCCTACCTTCAGCCTGATCGAGAAGCTCCTGGAGATGCTCCACGCGCGGCTGGAGCGTCTTTTCGATGCTATTGTTCAAGGCGGCGCTGGGGGCGCGCATTAACACATGTTTGTACTGCTCTGGCCCGAGGCCGAGCTCCTCGAAAAACTCGACGTGAGGTATCACCGTGCGCTCGATGCTGTAGCCTAGAGTCGCAGGGTACTTCACAACTAAGCGCTTCAGCTCATTCGTTGTGAAGTTGAATTCCTGCTGATAGAACGCCAGCGTCTGTTCCAGGTTGTGCTCGGAGGTGGATAGCACCAACCCGAGCTTGCAGGCGTCCACCATACGCATGAAGTCCTCCGGGGTAAAAGACAGATGCTCCTGGAATTTCTCCAGGTCTGAGGGACTTCGAAACTGCAGCAGCCTTTCCAGATCAATGTGGTCTGGGTCCACGAGGCGGTAGCGTTGAATGAGGGCATCGAAGAGGCGAGCCCTCATTTTCTGGAAAAGCGGAAATAAACAGAATACACCACGGAATTACGTGAACATTATAACGAGGGTAACAAGAACAACCGCGGAAATAAGTTATTTCGAAACAACTTGGGCGTCGTATTGCATTTGCGACTTAGCGAGACCTCTTGAGGATGAAGAGCTCGTTTGAGATCCTCGGACTGTGTTTCTGTCTGTCGGCGTAGGTTTTGTCCCCGTCCCGAGCCCAGTCTCGGCTGCAGCCCAAGTGGCTGCGTATGCCGGCGGCGCCATCTAGGCTGCTTCTCTTGGTTTTCTGCACCCAGTCTGACGTGCGAGATTTTCCCTCTCCCACCACCTGCTTGGCCAATTCTTAGCTCATGCATGATTGAAGGATAATGAGTGCAGCCTCATTCGGAGTGCTAACGGAGAGCCCCGGGGCATAGACCCCACGCATGGTGCATCGAGCGGCTCCTGCGGAGTTCCTGCAACCCTCCCTGAGTCCCTGAACCTCTGTAATCAAACAAACATGCAAGATAGTACTCCTGTCAGTTTAGCTTACACGCTCCGACAATGCAAAACGACATCAGCCCAATCCTCGCGTCAGTTTGTGCCTGGGCAGGTGGACTGACTACGGTGCCTCGTGTCCAGCATTGCCGCGGAGGGGCTACGCAGACAGTCCCGCGCAAAGCGTGGGATGTCATCCTTCGTCACTTATTCCTGCGACTATGCATTTCGCAGAGGTAAGTCCAACTTTATTACAAGAAAGGCCATCGACACGGGGACAAAAAAGGGCGGGGGCGCGGAAACTCAGAGTGACAAGAGGGCACGAAGTGAAGGGCGCGGCAACCGGAAGAGCTACATAATGCACGGACCCAGCTAAACAAACTGGAAACCACGAGAAAGCTCCACGCACAGGCGGAGCATAAAATTTCTTCCTAGTTGGGAAACACGCGGAGACGACATGCATCCATATACGTACATGTGCATACGGCACCTTTTATTACGCCCCGCGCGAGGAGACGCGAAGATACTTGAGGCCCATATATAGCGCGGATGAAGAAAGCCATGGCACGTAAAGGCATCGCAATATAGGATAAGGCGATTTCCACACCCTCCTTGGCGGCGGACAACCCGCGCAAGACGTTAGTTAGTTCGTTGTTCACGTCCATGCGACCCATATACATGCATGCATGCGTGCATGAGCGACATAATGCAACGAGACGATAAACATATCGGAGCCAATGTATGTACAATAGGCCAACATCTTGACCACGTACCATGCATACCCCTTAGTTATATGCGCGTCGTTATAGCCAAATTAAAAACAATTCGTGGCGTGCGTGGCCACCGATCGAGAGCGCCGAATTCCGTGACTGCGCGCAAACGAATAGTAAGTGAAGGTTATATAGGGCGGGGCGCCCTCCGGCGGCGCAGCGGCGGCGGCCCCGGAGGCGGGTGCACTCGCAAGCCCGTCGGCATCCCCTCATATCCCCGTGGTGGGCGTTGGAAACCACGTAGCCGTGCCATGCCTGGCACGGTCGGGGGCTAAGAGGGCCGACACTGCGATCCGCGCGATCAACAGTTGTCGGGATAGCCATGTACAAAGGGCTTTTGAGTAAATGAATTTTGAAAATTCCCGGTGCCAAGATCCCCCGTTCGGCCCTTCAGATATATTTTTTCACGGCTAGATACTACCGGATACCGTCCTACTTGGGGGGGTGGGGCATGTATCTCAAGAGCGTGTGGTGGCGAGGAGGGTACGGTCGGATCACCGGTAGGACGTGGGTGTCGGATATGGCGGTATACACCCGGGAAGCAACGCCAAGGAAGGGCGCTCGCTAGCCGTCGACCACCTTTGGGTTAGTCGCGCCTTCCCGGGGGGCGAGGCATGACGTAACGCAGGCATGAGACAAGTCGCAAGCGGAGAAGTGGCTCGGATTGGCGGCGGCGATGCTCAAGATTAGCCGCCGCGGGGAAGCGACGTACGGAGGGCTTTTTCGGAAATCAAATAATGTCCGTACCCGGCGTGGAGGTTACCGCCCCGCCCTACCCCACGGATCTCCCTTAGTTCCCCCAACATAGATCAGAAACGTATGCATGGGTACGGGAGTGGTTACCGTCTTGCATGTGAATGATACGGGTGGGCCCACAGTTATTTCAGGGGACGTGGGGAGGGTACGGACGTATCCACGGCGCCGGATCTATGGCCAATCGCGAAGCAACAGTAGGGAAGGGCGCTCACTTGCACCTAACTACGTCGCCAAGCTACATCTCCCGGGGGGAGGAGTACGCTTGAGCGGCAAGGGGGCTTGTCGCGACGGGAGGAGCGACACGATCTAGCGGCGACGACCCTCCGGGTCGGCCGCCGCCGCACGGAGGGTTTTGAACATTTTCCGTGCCTCGATGTCCGTCGGATCTGGCTACGGTGACATGCCCTCCCACTATCGACACTCACTATCGCTAGATATACCTAATGTAAGAGAGTGTGGGCCCTGGTCAGTGCGGAGGCTCACGCTCAGAAATGGCTGCTCGGTGGATACACGATCGGAGGAGGGGAGGGCTAGGTCGCAGGTTGGACTTTCAGACATGTACCCGGGTTCCATACAGAGACAAGCAAAGAAAATGAGGGGGTGGGGGATCATGGCGCGGAGGCACAAGCGCCAGCTTTCCACTTTGTATGGTTGTCTTGGTCCCCCCCACATGCCCTCGAGGTGACGGGGAACCTTGACAAGGAGGAACGCAGCGCCGGGAGGAGCGGCAACAACCTTGGGGTAGGGTGTACGGGGTGCGACGGCGGGGTCGACGAGCGACCGCGTGAGGAGAGTTTTTTTGCCAGCCTTTCCCCTGAAATTTGAAATTGAAATTGTTTACAACAATACCAGTAAAAACCGGCTGTCGTCTCTGGGCCCCCTCTTGTGCTATGCTCAACCTGTAGTTGGACTTCTAAGCGTGAGGCAGACCGTGAACCACTAATCCCAACCTCTCCAATGGCAGTAACGATACCGTCTAAAACATACCCGTATCCAGGTATTTATAATTTTCTGATCTATACGTATTTTTTTTGGATACAGTATGAAAAAAAAAGTGTCGCTAGTCTCCACGTTACGCGGCCTGCTCCAGCCGCTGCGGGGTCGCTGATCAGCAAGGCTGTCCAGCTGGAGCTGGTCGAGGCGAACCTGCCTGACCTCGGCTCCC
Organism: Tetraselmis chui; assembly: GCA_026401115.1. NCBI lineage: Eukaryota > Viridiplantae > Chlorophyta > Chlorodendrophyceae > Chlorodendrales > Chlorodendraceae > Tetraselmis > Tetraselmis chui. The sequence continues at coordinate 53,823 of JAPMLY010001609.1, forward strand.
GTGCGACTCCGGTCGTGCCGGAGCTTGGGGGGAAAGGCAGGTGAAAAACCCCCCTCGCATAGGTCGTCGTCGGTCCCGCCCCGATCCGTGCTCCACCCCGCCCGAGGTATTAGCCGCTCCTCTCGACGCAGCTCGCCACCTAGCCGAGTCTTCTCTCCTCCTTCGGGGGCTGAGAAGAGAGAATAACTAGGCTGCAGACGGTGTCCGGCTGGCTCTCCTGCCCCCGAGCCAGATTTTCTCCTGTCCCCTATCCTTTTCTCGTCTGTTTCCAACACCTATCTGATCGCGCTGTGGCCGTCCGTACCCTCCCCCGGTGGTTTACGTTGTTAGGGGGTCGCCTTTACGAGCAGTGTGCCGTTACGATAACCCTAGGCACACTGCCTGAGGCAGCCTATCGATAACCGGGTACCGACTAGGGAAGGGGTTGGAAGAACACAGGGATCGAGTCGCCGGTCCTCAAAAGATGGTGGGTACGGGAATTTTTCCAAAAACCCCCCGTACCGGGCTTTTCCGGCGGCGGGCGATCCTAAGGACCGCCGCCGCCAGACCGTGCCGCTCCTCCGGCTGCGACCATCCTCCGTCCTGCGTAGCATCAGGCCTCGCCCCCAGGGGAGACTTAAGACTCTCGCAGGGCTGGCGATTGCTAGCGAGCGCTGTCCCTAGCGCTGCTTCCCAGCTGTCCGCCGCCAGCTCCAACACCCTCGTCCCTCCGCTGATCCGTCCGTACCCCTTTGCGCCAAAAAATATTTCGCAAACGCCGCCCCCGCCCCATCGTCGGGAGAGTATCTGTGAGTATTTAGTCGCGAAAAGACATATCGGACAGGCCGAGCGGGAGATCCCTGTGCTGGTGTACGGATATTATGTTTTTCAAAACCCTCCGTACAGGGCTTCCCGACAGCTGCTGATCCCGCGGATCGCAGCTGCCGGTACCTCGTTCAGCCCCCTACCGTGCCAGGCCTGGCACGGCTATGGGGTTACCAGCGCCCACCGCGTGGAGGTAGAGGTAGGTGCCGACGGGCCTGCGAGCGCACCCCTCTCCGGGGCCGCCGCCGCTGCGCCGCCGGCGGGCGCCCTTTCCCCTCTTATCTTCAACAGGACCGAAGTCACGCGGGATCTAGATTAGGCTAGCCCGTTGCCCCTCCCGAACGCCGATCGGCTTAGGCCGGTCGGCACCCCGGTTCGGTGGGAATCATGCACGAGTGTCAACATCAGCGAACGACCCACGAGAATTTCACTCATGGATGACACATGTGCTACGCACTATCGCAGTGTGGTTGGGGTTCTTCTCTTGCCGCTAGTTACTACTCGACCAAGTTTTACCGATACGGTTAACAGATTGTGCATATTCATGTCCAAGCCCACAGTTGCACACATGGAGGATGCTAAAACATGTCTAAGATACCTTCAACAAAGTGCACACATAGGCATTACCTTTGGAGGAGAGGAGCTGCGACTACATGGGTTCAATGATGCTAATTACCCAACCACCTACCCCAGCGGATGCCGTGCGACCACCGGCTATGTCTTCTTCTTTTGCGGAGGGGCTGCCATTGCTTGCTCACGCCTCGAACATCGTTAAAACTAACATCTTTTTAGTTTGAAATTAATTCCTAGTTTGAGAAATTTGTCTCGGTTGTGATGCCATGTTGAGTATTTCTTGTGGCTCTAAGTGCCACCGTGCTCCTCAGTCCGGGGGAGTGTTGAAGTACATGAGTCAATACTAATACCAAGTACTGCAAAATTGACACTTAATATATTGGACTAATGTAGAAATTATATGGTATATTATTACATTGGTTGTTCATATCCGATGTGTGATTTGAACAGACAGTCAACTAAACACGACCATCTGCGCAACCACCGAGGTAATGTGCAGTTTCTCCAATGAGGGCGTCGACACAACTCTCCTTTGTTTCTTATCGACAAGACATGCCTCCCAAGGGTCTTATTGTCATGTCACAAAATACTACAACAAGTTAGTTGCACCTACTGAATGTCACACTAGATAGAAGCTAGCTCCACTTGTAATTCACTTCCTTGTTTCCCTCATCTTTCAACAGTATCTGCTCTTTTCTGCATTACACACACACAAACACACACACACACACACACACACACACACACACACACACACACACACACACACACACACACACACACAAACAAACACACACACACAAACACACAAACAAACAAACACACACACACACACACACACACACACACACACATACACACACACACACACACACACACACACACACACACACACACACACACACACACACACACACACACACACACACACACACACACACACACACACACACACACACACAGCTTGGATAGCAAGAACCGCGAGATAAGTTAGTAGTAATCAAATTACTGAATATAATTATTGTTCGATACGGGTTGGCATGCTGCTGTATTGTAAAATAAAAAACTTCTTACAAGAAAAGCAGTGGAGGCCACCAAGCAAAAACAAAGAAGAAAGGAGGAAAAAACCTAAGCCCGAGGAACAGGAAGGCATGCCACAGCACCAGCACTGCCCTCTTGAAAAGCGTCGCGGAGATAAGAACCCAGAGTGCCATGAAGAGCAGCAGAAAGACGTTGCATGAATTATCGTCGCACATCCCCCAAAAAACGCCGAAAAGGAAGAGAAGTAGATCGACGAACAAAATGATGCATACGGACATAACTGTTAGAGCGCAAGGAACGAGAGTCAGCGGCCCCCATGCCAGGGAAGCGACGAACTGCCACCAAAATTGCCAAGCGATCGACCAACTCAGCCGCCATCGGCGCCAACCGGCCCCCATCCTCCATGGCGAAGGGGTAATAGTCATGGACCGACTGAACCGAAGGCGTGCCAAGCAAAGCGGAAGTGCGGAGGTCCGCATCAAGTTTGCCTTGCTCAGCTCCCAATGCAAGGCTGCCAGGGAGTGGAAGGCGAACACCTATACGAGGAACGTTGGTGTTCGTGCGAGCACTTGTAACCGTCACATCAACAACAAGATGACGGTGCGAAGCCATGAAGTCCAACCAAACCACATCCTCAGGACGATCATGTGAAGCTCCCGACCGAATACGGCGGCCCTTCAACCGCAACTCCCGGTATGCTGTATTGTCCACATACCAGTACCCGGTTCTTATATGAACTTTGCCACCATCCGGCCGCGATGAAAGATGAGATGATTAACCAGTACCCGTACATGTCCCACACAAATTGTCATTCCGGAGCCCTGCTGCCTGCTGCATAGTGCGGCTGCACATTTGGAACCCCATTATTTAGGTGTACCAGTACGTTGCTTCTAAATGACTGAAGCTACGGGGCAGCAAGGGTACAGGTACACTAATCCTTATTCAACTGCCGCTCCGCGCGCACCGGTAATTTTGCATGTATATCGCTGACGTACCAGGTACGTATGACAGCCCTGCCATAGCAATCCCTCTGCTCCACCTGCAGCACAGTGCCGCGCACACCTCCCCCACCTGCTGCGTACTCCTCCGCAACTCTTGCTCAGTATCACTCGTCCACGCACTCCTCGACGAGAACAACAATCGGAGGTCTTCGCGTGCTGGTGCCTGCCATTATTGGTGTGCACTATCCCAGTAAGACTGAAAACTGGACGACAGTCGCTCCTGCAGTTCCAAGCACCCTTACACAGCCACGCTGGAACCACGCTGCGCCCTCATATTATCAAGATCCGACTGACTGAGTTCGCCTGTCGGAACTTTGGTCGCGAATGTTAGGCAGGTTTTTTATTTTTTTCCTCGACGCGGGCCATAAGCACAGGACTACGGAGTTAGTTGAGAGATTAGTACGGCGCGAGCGTGCGCGCCGTGCTTCAACTTCAGGTGAGCTTCGTCATCCAGCGCCCCAACCTTGCTGCACGTCAATGCATCACTAGCGAGCAAATAACGGGCGAAGAGAAAGCAAGTGCTTGCCGTGACAGCACACGCATGACACAGACAGGGAAGAGCAAGAAAATTCAGCAGCAGCTTAGGCGCTTAACGAGCTTATTGGCTTTTAGCGGTTGGGCTGCTGTAAGGGTTCTTAGGCTGCGGTACTCCGCTTGAGTGGCCGTAAGGTTGATACGGATTCAGCACGGCGAAGGGTTTCCCAAGGTTCAGTAGCACAGCGCAGTCAACGAGCGTTCGGCTCATAAATTAGCGGGGCGCCTCTGGTATAACTGACATTGTTAATGTTTTGCGTTACCGTCAGGATATCGCACGCTCGCAGCGGACCCCGCAAGCGCCGAACGACAGCAGCAGCCCGCCCCGGGCACGTCCAGTATGCCGCCTGACCGGAGAGCGCTGCAGACGATCACGTCCGAATGCCCGTTGAAGACGAGCATCTCACTCGAGGGCGTCAGACACAATGAGTTTCTGAAGGGGGTGGGGATATCCATGTATCAAAATTCTGGCTGCGGTGGGGCGCCCACCAACTGGTCTGAGTTTGGTAAGCGGAGTGGTTTGCTCGGCCCAAAAGTACGAAACCACGAGTCGCCAGGTGAGCGCGCTATCCGTTCTTCGCCTCCTCAGTCATATCAACTTCGTTCAAACTCTGATGAACATTATATTTTCTGAGTTTCTGCGCCGGAACCCACAGACGACTGCTCGCCGGATTTCTGGAATAATTACGAGGCCGATATCGCGCTGGTAAAGGACCTCGGAAGCAATTGCTTTCGGTTCTCCTTTGAGTGGGGCCGACTGGAGCCGGAATGCGGCTTGTGGGACGAGTCGGCATTTCAGCGATATGATGACATCATCTCTTGCCTCTGGGTGCGTCCTGCGCAGCTCCGCTCCTCAACAGCACTCTCGACTCTTGACCGTTGAAGCGACAGCAGAACTAGGCAACAGAGGCAACTGACTACTTTGCAACTGCATTTTAGGCGAACGGGCTGGAGCCTTGTGTCACTCTGTACCATTTTGTTCATCCCTGGTGGTTTGAGGAGATAGGCGGCTTTGACGAGGAGGACAACCTCAGCCTGTTTGTCAACTATTGCACCAAAGTGTTTGATCGCTTTGGCAAACGTGTCAAACTGTGGCTCACCATCAACGAGGTGTGTGTGCGTGCTCGCGTGCGTGTGTGTATGTATGTGTGTGTGTGTGTATGAGAGAGTGTGCGTGCGTGTGTCTGTGCTGTGTGTGCTGTGCCCTTCACCTTTTACTCTTTCCGGTACCCCCTGGAAACCTCCTCTTCTCCACTCACACATGATGCCCGTCATACTGTCTGCGGTTTGTGCCAGGTGGCCGTGATTCACTACACGGGATACGTGTATGGCAGTCACCCACCCGGCGGTGTGGGCAAGTTGTATAAGGCGGGCATTCTGTTTCGGAACCTATTGATCGCGCATTCCATGGCCTATGCTGCCATGAAGGTGGGAAGGGAGCTCCCCCTTGTCCTTCATTCCTTTTTTCCATTCATTCATTCATTCAATCATTCGCGCTTCCCATTGTCGGTGGTGGACGCGCAGTTGGGTATGGCGTCTGAAGGTGACACGCTCGCGTTGATGCCCTCCTGCAGGAGATGCCGGGGGGAAAGCACGCTATGATTGGGATAGTTCACGATTGGCTCCTATTCGAGCCCAAGGTAGCCGCTGCGTGCCCTACCTCCTATATTAGGGAACATGCGTAGTGGGCGGCTGCTGAGCTGCAGCTGCGTGTGGTGCCTGTATTGACTACTCACGCAAATGGACGTTGTGCTGTGGTGTTGTCAGGGGGAGGGGTGGCGGTACGCGCACATCCGCCCAATATGCAAATTAATGAATAATTGTTGGGGGAACGATCAATTCATCGAATGGTTCACAAAGGGCACTTTCTCGTGGAAGGTGAGGCAGCGGGTGGGACACAGTGGGGTCCATTGACACGTGTTCCTCTATTTTTTGCTTTTGCTTGTGGGAAAAGACGAGAAAGCTAAGTCCTTTTACCCATTTGCGTACACAGCCGTGGTGGCTGGCGAAGAAGATCCACTACAAGTACCCCGCCAGCGGGGGTCTTCCCGGTTTGGACTGGGTGGGACTGAACTACTACTCGAGGGCGGTTCTCAGCGCGGGCTTCAAGGCCACCTGCCACGATCACGAGGAGATGACTGACATGCCATGTGAGCAGTCCTCCCTTCCTCCCCCCACCTATCATGTGTTGCCTGTTGCTACCTCGCGCCTCCTTTTAGGGGACTGTCTATATTCCCTTCATTGGCCTAAACGCGCGGAGGGGGGCTGCAGATGGGATTTACCCCGAGGGCATGCGGCGCGGGATCGAGTACTGCGCACAGCTGGGGAAGCCCATCTACATCACCGAGATGGGCATCTCCACAACCTGCGAGGCAAAGCGGGAGAAGCTGATCCGCTCCTACTGCGATCAGGTGTGATAAATGAACACTGCAGACCTTGCAGCACCGACACCTTGCTGTCCATAGCCTCACCACCCTGAACACTCATGAAGCCTCCACTCACGACGCTCTATGCCTCCTGTTGTTCGCCTTGTACCCGGGCAGATTAAGGGGGCGGTGCGCGATGGACATGATGTGAGGGGGCTGATGTACTGGACACTGGTCGACAACTTTGAGTGGTCGTATGGCTTCTCAAAGAACTTTGGCCTCTACGCCTGGGACAAGGTACGGCAGAGGACCCACAAAGATTGCCCCGCTCTGGGCATTTTATTTGTGGAAAAGAAAGACTATCTCAAGCGCAGTTCCTGCATTTTGTCTTCTGCATTGCGGTGAAGTTTTGCTGCTGCTTCGCTGTGGTGCGGCTTCCCAGGTCACCAACGCGCGCATTCCGCGCACTGGCGTCGACGTCATGAAGGATTGCTTTGCAGACCTGGAGAAGAGCATCCCGGACCTCAAGATCGGCTCGGGTGTAGACTCGAAGGACATTTACCTCATTCGTCCTGAGGACCAGCAGCAGCAGAGTCTGATCCGCAACCTCCGCATCGCGGAGTAGGCCCCGTGCGCCATGGCAGCGCCATCCCAACTACAGCCCACCCCCTCCCTCAATGCTGACTCTCTCCTGTCGCCCAAGACAGCGACTATGCGTATAATTATTTATGCGCTGCTGTTGTGAATAATCACTTCAGAAAATGGTCAAGTCAGCTGTGCTCTTCATCTCCTCTGCTTTTTCCCTGTCACTACTAGTCTGCTAGCTCGATGTGTAAATATTTATAGTACGTAGGTCCTTCTCTTATAGGCATTCTAGTACTTTTCTATGTTTCCTCGTTGGCACCATTTCCAGACACGCCATTGTCGCAGGACGTCTCGTCGCGCATCGGAAGTTGGTTACAGCGAGCATGAAGCCTGATAATATTGTAAACAAGTTTTACGAAAATGATTTCGATTTCCGTACGAGTACTGCGTATGACTCGCATATTAACCGCCCCTCGTCGTCCTGCATTTGCCGTCGCATTTCCATTTGTTTTGATTATCAAATGTCTTATACAATAAAAAGCAGCATAAGCCACCAAGCAAAAAGAAGAAAAGAGAAAAAAAACCTAAGCCCGAGGAACATTTCCATTTGACGTCAGAATGAGATCGAATCGTGCCAAATGTCTGAGTGTACGGTTCAACCAAAACCATCTTTCGCAGATGGTTGCAAGGGTCAGTGCTGTGTCAGGGTGTGCGCATCAAACATCATATTGGACATTTTGCGGTTTGATGAAACCCTAGACCCTAAAATTATGGGAATTGGCGTGGGGGCACATGCCAGCTGTCAGATCATCATGATTTAGAGCGTCTTGTTAATATTGTGCGTAACCGCATTGTTAATTAAGAGCAACTATATTGTAAAATACATCACAAGTCGCGTCAGCATCTGCGGTTACTTGCGCAGTATAATTTGTCGTTGAGATAATCTGATTTTTGTTGCGCATCCATTGTTTTACCTCGGAACGAAATATTGGTTGCCTGCGATGTCGTTAATCATTGTGTGAAGATGATAGAATTCCACGTTGGAAGAGCAGGCAGACGAAGCACAGACATCATGACATCCTGAAGTTTTTCTGCCAAAAAATTCATTATTGATTTTTGCTAGAAAAATCTTCACGATATCGGTTTATTAATATACTCATTGTTTTAAATGAGACCCTTCATTGAAAACCCGCTTTGGCCATTTATTCCGTGTGCCTATCGAAATAGGCTCGATCATTTTGGGCGCTTATGCGGTTTTAACCGTCGTTTTTTTTTTCTAATTGACTTACTCGAAAAATGGCACTACATTGCATAAGATGGGCGCGCACATTTATCAGTACGCTGTCCAATGAAAACGATTTACAACTATTACCGTCATTCACATTCTGGTTGATGTCGAAGGGTTTTCTTGCATACGCCGTCTAGTAGGACTTAGTATACAAGTTTTAGGCCGGGGGGTCTCGTTGTCTATCCTCTCCGAAGGTGTAGTGGGGCTTTAAAGTGCTGGCGAGATATTTGTTTGTAAGCGGCGAAGTTATTGATACGGTGAATGCGGAGCACGTGGTGTAGCCCATTGGACGGAATGTATGTGAAGACGGGAGATGATGGGGGTATTGTCTTGTGTGACGAGTAGAGTCCTACGAAAGTACATTGCATGACATTGTATATGACTCGTCACAAATTCCAATTCGTGCTTTTCAGTCGGAAGGACGTGCATCGTGGGTACGTCGCTACTGCAATTTAGCGAGGGTTATAATGCGTAATGTACTATTAGTACCTCCCGGTACACACAAGCACGCATAGCAAGTCTAACTAGCCAGACGACGCGCCGAACGAGGTTCCCAATGATGGACGAGCCGCGTCGCTAGTTTATTGATGACGGTTGGAGAAGTTTTCATCCGACACCTTCGCGAGCCGCTACCTAACCCCATTGGGCACACCCCCCGCCTATCTACGAGCCAACAACCCACGCGACCAAGACCCTCCCGACGCTACTTGCGCAACTTACGATGGAGAGGCGCCCGACTACTCACGTCCATGGACTTCTAATTTTTGCCGACAATAGAGACGCAACTCTATTGCTGCGCGACCGCGTCGCGTCCCTACTCGACCGCCTCGGGCTAGGACGCAACCCCAAGAAGGGCCATTGGCAGTCTACACAAATTTGCGAGCACCTCGGCCTCCATATCGACGTTGCAACCTCAACCTTTCGAGCCCCTCCTTCGAAACTACACGCCATTGCTACACTCCCGGACTTTACTGCGAGGATCTTCACGAGACGCCCGTTGGCTACCCGCCCGACAAATCGGAGTACTCGCTAGAAAACTAGAGTACCTCTACCTTGCCATTCCGGCGGCTCGCTTCTACCTCCACGAAGGGCACGACGTCCTCGCTACACGAACAAGATGGGGAGGACGGGTAAAACTTACCTATCAACTGAAACGAGACTTCCAATGGTGGGCGCAAGTCCCCTCCGCCAACACCGGCCGCTCCATCTTCTCCCCAATAGAGACCGCCTACTTGCATTGCGACACCTCAGGGTACGGCTTGGGGCAGTAATAACCGAGCAACTAGAAGCATGGGGTTTCCAATAAGCGTCAGATCAACAACAACACATCACCTAGAAGGAGTTGAAGGCCGTGCGACTCGTAGTCCTTTCGTTCCTATCGCTACAACGCGGATGAAAAGTAATGATGCGCGAGGATTATCAAGTTGCGGTGCGTCTGCTGAGACACCTCACGTCCCAATCACCAACCATGATGAACGAACTTTGGAAACAATGGGAACTCATCGACACCAACAATATCAACATTCGCGCGCGCTATACTTGATCCGCGGCCAACGTTTAGGCCGACAGACTCGACCGCGAAACAAATAGGGACGACTTGCTCCGCAACCCCCGCATATTCACTTACTTGGACTCAATGTGCCCCCCCCACTCCATCGACATATTTGCCACGCAAGGCAACACGCAGCTTCCTCGCTACAATACCCGCTATCGCGACCCTATCTCCGAGGCCGTGGATTGCCTCCATCTTCCCGACAAACTCTAGACCTCGGAGACCAACTGATGCAACCCGCCATGGACGCTCCTTCTCAACCTCGTCCAAAACTAACGCCAATCCGGCGCACAAGGCCACAAGCAACGGTTATCGCGCCATACTTGCCCGCCGAACAGTGGTACCAAGTACTAATCAAACTATCCGACGAGCAAGTTCTGTACCCCCCCCCCCGAGATTTATTCTTTCCGGACAAGCGCGGAGCGTACGAGGGCGTAGGACCGCCCGGCTGGAGCGTCACGGCATTCCACGTACCACACCGGCGTGGCTCACGCGGAACCCTCAACAAAGCCCCGACCACCCGGACGTCCTCTCCCATCTACAAACATGTCCGGTCAACCGCGGACAACGACCACCCCGCCGCACAAGTGAAGTACCGACTCATCGAGCCTTCGCGGTCCGCGCACCTTGGCACGCCTCGATGCGCAACGACGTCAACGCACTCGTCGGGACGGACGACATGGGCGATCTCGTGCTCGATCTCCTCACCGGATCCCTCGTCCCCACCTCCAACAACAATTACGACACCGGAATGCGACGTTTCACTGTTTTTCGCGACGAAGAGGGTATCACCCCGCTACAAGCTACCTCGGCCGACATGTTACGCTTTACAACATGGCTCGCCCGAACTAGAACTGCCGAGGCCAATGGCTTCCAACCTTCTTCTAAACGATCAACAAGCGCCCGCCGGCAACGGAGCGGCGGCGGCCCCGGGGGGGTGCGCTCGCAAGCCCGTCGGTACCTACCTCTACCTCCACGCGGCGGGTGGGAGTAACCCTGTGTCCGTGCTAGGTTTGGCACGGCAGGTGGCTAAACGAGGTACCGGTAGCTACCATCCGCGGGATCATAAGCTGTCAGGAAGCCCTTTACGGAGGGCTTTCGAAAATTATTTTACGCCAGCAGTGGGATCTTCCGCTCGGCCAGTCCGATATGTTTTTCTTCGTGACTGAGTATTCACATATACTCTCCTGACAAGGGGGCGGGGGCGGTGCATGTGAAATATTTTTTGGCGAAGAAGGATGCGGACGGATCCGCGGTGGGACGCGGGTGTTGGAGCTGGCTGCGGACAACCGTGAAGGAGCGCCAGGATACGGCGCTCGCTAGTAGTCGTCCAACCCGGTGAGTGTTGCGTCTCCCTTTGGGGCGAGACTAAAAGCTAAGCAGGACGGAGGATGGTCGTAGCCGGAGGAGCGACACGGTTTGGCGGCGGTGGTCCTCAGGATCATCCGCCGCCGGAAAAAACCGGTACGTGGGGTTTTGAATAAATATTCCCGTACCCACCATATTTTGCGGAGCGGCGACTTGATCCTTGTGTTCGACCAATCCCTCCCCTAGTCGGTAGCCTGTTGTAGATAGGCTGCCTCAGGAAGTGTGCCTAGGGTTATCGTAACGGCACATTGCTCGTATAGGCGGCTCCATAACAACGTAAACCACATGGGGAGGGTACGGACGGCCACATCGCAATTAGATAGGTGATGGAAAACAGAAAACGAAGGACATGGAAGATGAAAAATCTGGCACGGGGGCAAGAGAGCCAGCCAGACACGTCTGAGGCCTAGGAGGAGAGAAGACTAGGCTAGGTGGGGAGCTGCGACGTGAGGGGCAACTAATATCTCGGACGGGATGTGCGTGGATCGAGAAGGGACCGTCGACGACATGAGCGAGGGGGTTTTTCGACTGCCTCCCCCCCCAACTCTAGCACGACCGGAGTCGCACAAGAGCAGAGGTCATGCATGTCCGACTCGACAAGCACAAGCTGACTAGCGAAGGTGATCAACATCCCCGCCGCGGCTCGAGCAGGCCGCGTATCGTGGAGAATATCGACCATTCATATATCAGATTGTATATAGAATCAAAATATGATAAACACATCTTTACATGTATGTTTTAGACGGTATCGTTACTGCCATTGGAGAGGTCGGAATTAGTGGTTCACGGTCTAGCCCGTACTAAATAAGCCATGCGTGGCAAAGCATGTAGTGCCCAGAGGCAACAACCGCTTAATTCCGGTATTATTGTGATCAATTTGAATTTGAATTTGAATTTCAGCTATCGCCAATTATTTTCGAGACCACCTTAAGGAGCCAGTGGCACTGGGACCACTTCTAACGGACGCACGTCGACGACTCGCCATGCAACAACAACCCATCCCCGACCCCGACATTCGGGTAACAATCCCAACACCCATCGTACAATAAATTCTACAATTCGCACACCGACACTACCGCGCTTTAACGTGGTAGCCGGACACCCTCGTACATATCAAGACCTTATGCGCAATTCTCGCGGTATGTACAAGCTATTGTTATTTTTGCCGCGCGAAAACCGGAGTACGCGGATGCCACATTGACGACATCGCGGTCGACATGACTAGCGATAACATATTGATATTCGTACCACAAGCAAAGGGAAGTCAACGTAGGACTGTTGTAAGTAATACCGTATACGTATTAGTTGGAGATAGCTATTGTAAGCTACTCTAGATATGATTAGTACATGTCTAGATCGGACATACCGATAAACTGTTTGACTCGGTACAGAGCTGTCGCTAGGCTACAGTTCTCTCACTTCTGTTGTCCCGAAACCACCCCTGTAGGCTGGTTGTCGCTGTAACTGTCCCGTTTGCGGGACTGTGACTGTAACTACGTTTGCGTAAGTTATCTTCCACACTAACTGTGTTTGCATGGTTTAATAGGTTATGGGCCCCCGCCTCACGTCACTCCCGCGCGACAACCTGGTTCGGCGAGCTGCGATCGACAGCTCTCCCGCAGAAGGCAAGTTTCTATAGACACCTAGTACTTTCACCTTGTAGTCGGCGGTATCGCCAGTATAAACTGCGATTTAAAACCCGCCACCATTCCTCTTAAGTCAGCTACTCGATGGCGATAGCCACCCACCCACACCGACGCACTCGTCGTGTGTGGACAAGGTGCACACATGTCCAAGCTGGAGAACGGGGGCGCGTACTATCGGGTGAATACGCATCCACATGTTGCACGACAACCGTAGCTTACCTTTCTATTTTTATATTATCTTAGCGACTCAGCCGCCAGCGCAGCGCTCCACCTCTCATGGCCTTGGCCTCGACTTGTGCACCACACTGGGTGGAGGATACAGAAAGGGTGCTTTGAGACACCCCGGGGCTACAGGCCGAGGGGTCGGCGGGCATCATGCCGTCTCTATGAAACCACTGTTAGGCACGAGTCCGGCTAGCGGTTCTTACCGCTGCCTGTTTTTTATTCTGCTCTTTCTTTTTCGCCCTCTGTCGAAATGGCGCCGAAAATTCGCTCTGCCGACTCTCCGCCTGTTTCGCCTCATGATTCCCCTGACCCAGGCTCTAAGCAGAGCACTCTCGGTCCCACCCCGGATACTCTCGCGCTGCTCCTTGCGCAAATGGCGCGCATTAACGCTCGCCTCGACTCGCAGTCGGCCGAGGTTGTTGTTGTTGTTGCTGCTGCGGTTGCTAATCCGCACACCCATGTCGCTCAGCGCCGCCACGATGCGCACCTCGAACCCTTTCGGGACGGCCACGACGTGCACACCCTCCCCCTGCTTGAGCATCCCCAGCCTGACTACGCCCCACCGGTCGCACAAACGGCCTTCGCTGCTGCTACCGCTGCAGCTTATGTTGGCGACCCCACAGTCGCACAACGCCGTCCCGATGCGCCCCGCGACCCCTCGCGTCCCGATGCGCTCCGCGACCCCTCGCGTCACGACCTCCTGGCTGAACACCTCCCACCACCCCCCCCCTACCCCCCAACTGGATATGCCCTTCACCACCCCGGACCTCTCATCCCGGAGGCGCGCCCTCACCTCGTTCCCCCCTCCCGTGACCACCCGCACCCGTACGGCCCGCCGCATCCCATGGCTGGCCACTCTCCCTTTCCCGGTGGTCCACCTCCTCCCTTCCATGGACGGCATTCTCCCCCAACCCAGCGTGGCGACCACACCACCCGTGGCAGTCGTCGCCCCACTATTGACCCGGTAGTCATCGGCCGAGCGGCACACGAAGCCCCCGGCTTCGACAAGGACGCATTCAACCGGTCCAACAAGATGTCGGTCCCCGTCATGGGCCCGACCACGGACTTTAAGCAATGGAAGAGGACCTTCCTTAATTTCCTCTCCATCAAGGCCGCATATCTCATCCCGCAGCTGGCCATCCGTGACTCCGGCGTTTGGCTCGACGAACCCGCACAACACTACGCTTACACGCTGCTCCTCCATGCAGCCAGCGCGAATCAGCGCGCTGACCAGGCGATGAAATGCGTTTCTCCAACCCGCCCTGACTGCGCCGCTGCCGCGTGGGACATCCGGTGTGAACGCCTCGACTGTCGGTCTTTTGCTCGCTCCTTGTCCCTCCTGGAGAACCTGATGGTCATACAGCGCCCTGGTCAGTCACTCAGTGACTATGTCCACTCCATGCGCCAGACCTTTGACGACTACAACGAGACGTGCCAAATGGTTGATGGCTCCGCCGCCATCCACTCCCACAACCTCGGTCTCCTCATGCTGCGCGGTATTTCCATCAGCGGCCCACACGGTCAGGCGAAACAATGCGTCATCAACGCCTTTGACATAGACTACCTCATGTCGGCCGATGAAGTGATGGCCAACATCCTCCACCTCGCGCACAACATGGACGACGACCCTGCCCCGGACACACCCGCTCCGGCCACATCACCCCCTCCCATCTCCGCGTTCGTCGCTGCGGGCCGCGGCTCGCACAGCGGTCGAGGCCAACCACACCGTAATCCTCGCGGCCATCGACCCGACAAGTGTGGCGTTTGTGGCAGCCTCAACCATCTCATGTCCGCCTGCACTGCCACGGATGACGCTATCCTTCAGTGGAACCTCGCCAAGCGTAGGATGACAGTCCAGAAGTACGGCGCCGCCGGCGGCACCCCCTCTGCTCACGCTGCTATGCTGAGCGACGTCCCTGCCGACGACGCCCCCGCCGATGACACCGACAGCTCACCCACCCTCGAGGACTGCGCTGATGACTACGATGACGACGAGGTGAGTGTCCCCTTCAGCTCTGTGGCATTCTCCTCTTCCCTCGCCTCTGGTCGTAACCTATCACAGTTCTGGGTCGTTGATTCCGTCTGCTCGATTAACCTCACAGCGTTCCGAGATGACTTCGTGAAGTTCACACCCCCTCCGCTCCCTCTCGCGTGGGCGGTGTCGGCGTTGACGTTAAGGGCAGTGGCTCAGTGCGGATTTCTGTGAGACTTGCCTCTGGCCAGGTCATTCACCGCAATATGTATGCACTCTACACCCCCGACCTATCATCTCGCTCCGCTCAGCGTATCGGCAGACTTCTTAATGTCAGCTCGATGTAAACTCACAGCGGATGTGAATTCGTTTTTCCCTCCAACTCTGACACTGGTATGCTTTTGGTACCCATAGGCATGGGTGTGCTAGAACCGTCCGGAAACGGTCTCTACCTCCTTCCTCACCAGCCGGACCTCCCTTCAAGCCCATCCGCAACGGCGGCACTTGACCCCTCACCTCAGGTTGTCCTTACTGCCCAGTGTGACCCCGTATTGTGGCACCGTCGGTTTGGCCACCTAAACATGCAAAGCCTTCAGGCCCAGCATACTCACGGTGTCCCGACTAGCCATGTGTTAGCTAGAACTGTAAACAAAGTTTCTTGCGACTCTTGCTTACTCCACAAAGCCACAGTTACACCGCGCAACACAACCGCTTGCGCGAAGCCATCCCGCCCTCTCCTTAACATGTCCGCTGATCTCTGGGGACCGGTCAATGTCCCCTCCCCCCATGGCCTCCGCTACTCCTTGCTCGTCATCGACCCCCACACCAAATTTGAAATTTGAAATTGTTTACAACAATACCAGTAAAAACCGGCTGCTGTCTTTGGGCCCCCCCTTTTGCTATGCTCAACCTGTAGTTGGACTTCTAAGCGTGAGGTAGACCGTGAACCACTAATCCCAACCTCTCCGATGGCGGTAACGATACCGTCTAAAACATACCCGTATCCAGGTATTTATAATTTTTTTGATCTATACGTATTTTTTTTTGGATACAGTATGAAAAATAAAATGTCGCTAGTCTCCACGTTACGCGGCCTGCTCCAGCCGCTGCGGGGTCGCTGATCAGCAAGGCTGTCCAGCTGGAGCTGGTCGAGGCGAACCTGCCTGACCTCGGCTCCCGTGCGACTCCGGTCGTGCCGGAGCTTGGGGGGAAAGGCAGGTGAAAAACCCCCCTCGCATAGGTCGTCGTCGGTCCCGCCCCGATCCGTGCTCCACCCCGCCCGAGGTATTAGCCGCTCCTCTCGACGCAGCTCGCCACCTAGCCGAGTCTTCTCTCCTCCTTCGGGGGCTGAGAAGAGAGAATAACTAGGCTGCAGACGGTGTCCGGCTGGCTCTCCTGCCCCCGAGCCAGATTTTCTCCTGTCCCCTGTCCTTTTCCCGTCTGTTTCCAACACCTATCTGATCGCGCTGTGGCCGTCCGTACCCTTCCCCGGTGGTTTACGTTGTTAGGGGGTCGCCTTTACGAGCAGTGTGCCGTTACGATAACCCTAGGCACACTGCCTGAGGCAGCCTATCGATAACCGGGTACCGACTAGGGAAGGGGTTGGAAGAACACAGGGATCGAGTCGCCGGTCCTCAAAAGATGGTGGGTACGGGAATTTTTCCAAAAACCCCCCGTACCGGGCTTTTCCGGCGGCGGGCGATCCTAAGGACCGCCGCCGCCAGACCGTGCCGCTCCTCCGGCTGCGACCATCCTCCGTCCTGCGTAGCATCAGGCCTCGCCCCCAGGGGAGACTTAAGACTCTCACAGGGCTGGCGACTGCTAGCGAGCGCTGTCCCAAGCGCTGCTTCCCAGCTGTCCGCCGCCAGCTCCAACACCCTCGTCCCTCCGCTGATCCGTCCGTACCCCATTTCGCCAAAAAATATTTCGCAAACGCCGCCCCCGCCCCATCGTCGGGAGAGTATCTGCGAGTATTTAGTCGCGAAAAAGACATATCGGACAGGCCGAGCGGGAGATCCCTGTGCCGGTGTACGGATATTATGTTTTCCAAAACCCTCCGTACAGGGCTTCCCGACAGCTGCTGATCCCGCGGATCGCAGCTGCCGGTACCTCGTTCAGCCCCCTACCGTGCCATGCCTGGCACGGCTATGGGGTTACCAGCGCCCACCGCGGACCCCCACACCAACTACATGTGGGTGCGGTTCCTTAAGTCTAAAGACGACGCATGTTCGGAGTTGGAAACCATCCTCTTGGACATCAAACACTTGCATGCCCGCCATCACTCCCAGTCGGGCGCGTTCGCACCGGTCCTCAAGTTTGACTCCGACTCTGTGTTTGAAGCTGCTCTCACTCGCCGGATGTGCGCACACCTCGGCGTTGGGGTCCAGTTCTCAGCCCCATACGCTCACCACATGCTCGGCAAAGCTGAACGTCCTTGGCGCACTATCCGGGACAATGCATTGGCGATGCTCCACAACATGGCCGTTCCCAACTCCATGTGGTCGTGCGCTGTGAGCAATGTTGTGTACCTTCGCAACCGCACGTACAGTCGCTCGGTCGGACCCCATGGTGGCGTCCCCCTCACACTCCTTACGTCGTCGGTGCCCGACGCCTCCAAGTTCCGCGTCTTCGGCTGCGCCGTTTTCGCCAAGGTCCCCGACAAACAACGTCGGAAACTCAGTGAAAAAGCGTTTCGCGGCGTCATGGTGGGCTATCCCCCTGACGCACCCGGGTACCGTGTCTACAACCCAGAAACGCGTCGCATCACCACTTCCGTTCATGCTGTCTTTCATGAAGACACCCCATGCTTCGACACACAACCCTCCGTCGACTCGGTCATCACCGACTCTTCGGCAAACGTACCCACAGCCTCACCCCTATCCCACCCCATTGACCTCACATTACCCACACCCCTACCCCCCCCCCGGCAGCTCCTCGCCATACTCGGCTCCGCTCACACCCCATTCGATACGGCAATATGGTTGCCCACTTGTCCGACTACCCCCCGACCCTCGTGACGGCGTGTTGTGATCCTGAACAAGGCCAAGCTCAAGAGGACATATTTGAGCACCCTCACGTCCCCGACCTTATCACGGGTCCCCCACACACACCTGCCGGCACGTCCCCTACTGCCGACGCCCTCCTCTCCGCCCGGGAGTGTGTGGAACCAAAATCCTACCGAGCTGCGCTGGACAGCGCCCAAGCCCCCCAGTGGCAAGCAACTATGCAACAAGAATATTCCACCCTCATCAACAACGGCACGTGGGACCTTGTGGACCTCCCCTCAAGCCGCATGGTCGTTAACAACATGTGGATCTTCAAAGTCAAGTCGGATACAGCCGGCGACGTCTCCCGCTTCAAAGCGCGGTTCGTCGCCAAGGGGTGCAGTCAACGCGCTGGACTGGACTACACAGAGACCTTCTCCCCAGTCATCCGCATGGCCAGCCCGCGTCTCTTCCTAACCATCGCGGCCGCCCGCGACCCTGAACTCTGCCATCTTGACATCGACACATCGTTTCTCTACGCTCCCATCCGGGAGGATGTGTACATCCGCCAACCCCTCGGCTTCACCGATGGCACGTCCAAGGTATGTCACCTCAAGCGCTGCCTCTACGGCCTTAAACAGTTCCCCCGCGAGTTCAACATGCTACTTCGTGCATGGCTCGTCGACCATGGATGGCAACAATGCGTCTCCGACCCGTGCATATACATCTACCGCACCGGCCACGTTTTCGCCATGATCGCCCTGTACGTCGATGACATTCCCGTGGCATGCAATGATGCCACTTGGCTCGCATCGTTCAAAGCCCAACTCGGAGCACGGTTCAAGATCAAGGACCTAGGCGACCTCTCCCAACTCCTCGGCATGCACATTACCCGCGATCGCTCCACGCGCGCAATCTCGCTGGACCAATCCAAGTACATGCGCGACGTACTCGCCAAGTACGGCATGTCCGACTCTAAGCCGTCGTCACTTCCGATGGACCCGGGCTTTCTCGCCGGCCTCGCGCACATGAACTCGTACCCTCTCACCGGGGTGGCCAAGGACGTCTACCCCAGCCTCTTGGACAGCCTCCAGTACGCTGCCGTTTGCACACGCCCCGATGTCTCCACGGCATTGAGCATGCTCGGCTCCGCCCAAGCCTCACCCACCGAGGCACACTTGCAGGCTCTCAAAAAGGTCCTCCGCTACCTTCATGGCACCATCGATATGCGCCTAACGTTGGGGGGGGGGCTGGACCACAGCCTCCAACTCACAGGCTTTGCCGACGCTAACTAGGCCAACGACAGCAACACCCGCAAGTCTCGCTCCGGCTATCTCTTCACCCTCGGACGCGGGCCAATCAGTTACAAGTCCAAACAACAGACTTGTGTGGCTCAATCCACGTGTGAAGCCGAGTACTACTCTGCGGCTGACGCCACCAAGGAGGGACTCCACCTCCGACAACTCCTGGGGGAAATCTTCAACTCCCCCATCACCGAAACCACCACCATCTGGGAGGACAACCAAAGCGCCATTGCATACTCCCAGAATGCCTTGGTCAGCGAGAAGACTAAGCACATCGGTTTAAAGTCGCACTTCCTCAAAGACCACGTGGAGCATAGACCCATCAAGTTGAGGTACCTCCCCACTGACCAGATGGTGGTTGACATGCTCACCAAACCCCTCCGAGGACCTGCACTGGCAAGACACCGAAGTGCGATCCTTGGAGGACAAGACCCAATGCAACGCTTCATCCCGTAGCTACCTTCAGGGGGAGTGTTGTAAGTAATACCGTATACGTATTAGTTGCAGATAGCTATTGTAAGCTACTCTAGATATGATTAGTACATGTCTAGATCGGACATACCGATAAACTGTTTGACTCGGTACAGAGCTGTCGCTAGGCTACAGCTCTCTCACTTTTGTTGTCCCGAAACCACCCTTGTAGGCTGGTTGTCGCTGTAACTGTGCCGTTTGCGGGACTAGGACTGTAACTACGTTTGCGTGAGTTATCTTCCACACTAATTGTGTTTGCATGGTTTAATATGGACCGCGGCCGACAAGCCGCTACTACGATTCCCGATTGTTGCACTACCGCTAATAGCGGACCTCTTGGAGGAGGCGTTTACCGCTTGACGCACTAGTTGCTCCACCCAACTCGATAATGGACCCGGGCCCACAACCCTCTTGGCCATTCTCTTCACGCGCGAGGAGATACCGCACGCGTGGACTGCAGGGACCATCACCGAGTGAACTCGAGAGGCGTGCAACGCCATTGGCGCGTCACCCCCCCCCTACCCCCGCAATTCAAATAGGTATCGCATAGCCTACGGAAGGGCGCGGCGTCCGGGAAACCACTAGAATTGTGCCGAGCAAGGACGTTGGGTAGGGGTACGTGGTAAGTCGTGGTCAAGGCTACTACACAAGTAAACTTTTGCTGAGCTCTTAACTTTGGGCTGGTGATAGCGGCTGATGCGGAATCGTCTGTAATATTGTCCTTACATGCAACTCCTTACAAGCAATATCTTATCCTTACTCCTTACCCCTTACATGCAATACAGAGAATGACCGTAGTGGTCGAGGCAACTCCACTACGGTCAATTTCAACGCCCATGGACGGAGCCGCGGGCGGGACGTACGGGCACCGGGTATGATGACTCCAAACATCACATCATCATGTATACAACGGGTACGGGCAGCAGATACGGGCAATACCCGGGGGCGGAAATAGCTATATCAACATATATATGTTGTTTTACAAAAGATAGCGGTAGAGACTGGAAATCGCCGCCGCATGCATCGGCGCACCCCTCACCACGATTCGCTACATGGGAAGTTGGTCGAGAACCAGCGACGTCGTCACTGGCGAGTACATCGATCCTACCATGAGCGCACCACCGGCGGCATGGTTGTTCTTCGAATGGCTAGTCGCCACACTCCCGGATCGGTAGCCTACGCCGACCTTCGACCGCTATTAGATGACTTAATCTGACTCCCGGTCGCTAGATTCTTATATTGGTAAATATGGGGAATTAACGGTTAGTTAAAGTACCATGTTGAGTCCGCCAAAGGCAACGCGCGGAGGCAAAGCGTCACAAGCGCAGTAAATTATCCGCGGCGGACGCTCACCTTCTTTATCTCTAAAGTAGCTCCTCTAGCTGGTAGCATCCATTCTGCCTTTGCGCTCGCCCAATCGGCTCCTGCAACCCACCCACACTTCCCTAATCAAGCGCTGAATAGAAATTCCACCTTTGAATAGGTATCTCAGTGCATGTTTATCCAATATGTAAGCAACCTGTAATCTTATTTGGCATAATCTAACCCCCAGTCGCTAAATGATCATATTGGTAATATAAAAGATAGAATTACATGGCTAGAATTACGCAGTAACATACGTTACCTCCGACGGAACATCTCCCTAACGGTTCAGGCGCGCATGCGCTCACGGACAATAAAATGTCCGCACACTATATGACGCACACGTAGTGATTGTGTGTCCACCTTCTCCCTTTTGCGAGAGCTATCGCTCACGCAAACGGCATCGTGGCTCTTGCCAGCCACGCAAGGTGTCGATCACTTGAGTCTCCTCCACGAAGCACGAAAACACACTCCCTAAGGTCAAATGCCGCACCGCCTAGTTTTGCCTAACGACCTCTAATCCGTTGCGCTTGGTGACGCGCCGGAGCAGCGGTCAAACCATATACAATTATCGACAAATATTGCACGACGAGCAAGGCCAAGCCAAATGACCGCACGGGAGGCAGCCCCCTACCCTCTAGCGACAAGGCACACATGAAGACCGAGGCCGACAAGGAGGAATGAAGGGGTAACCCGCCGCGCTGATTCTTGCACACAAGATTCAAACTGCATGTACCGTTGGATGCGTCCTTTCAATGCGCGTCGAACGCAGCTACACCGAAGTTCAAACACTCACAAATCGATTGTCTGTGAATTATTTTTATTTACGAATCATTCCGGCAAATCTGAGCCGCGGTACCAAGCAATACCCATCGTATTATGCTCACCTCATGAGGCGATTTGTGGGGGTTTTGTCGATATATGTTTACCAATTCTCCACTCCTACTGATTTCCGAGCCAAATTCCCGACGTGTGCCAAGCGTGGGCCGATTGTGGTTGGCACAAACACATACCCAAGCATTCCAAGCACCACCGTCAAGGTGATGTGTCCCTAACGGCTAAGTTGGACCTTGCCCCTCCCCAAAGCCAATCACCCTCGCATGTTTACAGCGTGCAGTGTTTATCCAAACTTGCGTCATGTGAGTGTTTTCTCGATTGCTTTCCAAAAAGAGCACCCGTGCCTGCGGCGTGAACTTCCGTGCTCTATTCACACACCCGAAAACTAAACCTCGCGCATTAAACACGGCACCCACGCCTCCAAACCCCCTCCCAAATGTCCCCGAAAATACGATTATGTGGAGCATGGAGTCATATGCAGCTTGGTATGGGCGCTTGAGCAATGCCCAAGCCTAGCGCTTATTAAAACGACGTGTGTAGTTCAGCTAATTTCTTGGGATTTTACAGTCTAAATTCGACAAACTCCACCGACAAGACCCGCTTTAAGTTTAGGTCTAACGTACCCGGATGACGGCTTGCTTCCCGGCTCTCCTACACATAGGTGGCACTCGGGTGTCGTCGTGCTTGACGCGGTGAGAAGGGAGGGTGTTCTCGACTAGCTTATGTTTAATAACATAATGCATGTCCGGACTTTTGTGGAGGAGCATATTTGCTTGGTGGTTTCCGGTCTCTACTGCTATCTTTTGTAAAAAAACATATATATGTTGATATAGCTAGTTCCGCCCCCGGGTACTACCCGTACCTGCTGCCCGTACCCGCCGTCTACATGATGATGTGCTGTTTGGACTTGTAGTACCGGGTACCCGTACGTCCCGCCCGCGGCTCCGTCCATGGTCGTTGAAATTGACCGTAGTGGAGTTGCCTGAACCACTACGGTCATTCTCTCTATTGCCTGTAAGGGGTAAGGAGTAAGGATAAGATATTGCTTGTAAGGAGATGCCTGTAAGGATAATATTAATTACAGACGATTCCGCAATCAGCTGCTATCACCAGCCGAGAGTTCAGAGCTCAGCAAGAGTTTACTTGTGTAGTAGCTTTGGCCACGATTTACCAGTTATCTCTACCCAACGTCCTTGCTCGGCACAGTTCTAGTGGTTCCCCAGGGGGCGAGATCCCTGCGTCATGCAGTCCGGTGGGAGCTCCCGTGGCGCGAGGCGCGGCCGGGGTGGTCGTCCTGCCGGCCCCGGCCGCGGAGAGCCACCCACGACCGTCGTGCAGCTTAACTACGACTCGCGACCTTCCGTGCGGTCAACTGTTTCCATCGTCAAGCAATCACCTCGGTCCGTTGTCAAGGAGGT
The DNA here is from genome assembly GCA_026401115.1 of Tetraselmis chui. Classification (NCBI taxonomy): domain Eukaryota; kingdom Viridiplantae; phylum Chlorophyta; class Chlorodendrophyceae; order Chlorodendrales; family Chlorodendraceae; genus Tetraselmis; species Tetraselmis chui. The sequence goes on from JAPMLY010001609.1 coordinate 77,154, forward strand.
GCCGGTTCCTGCTGCCCAGAAGGCCCAGTCTAGAAAGAGCGGCTATATGACTCTGAACGAGCGCTTCGCTCTGCTGGCGGCATCTCGAAGCCAAAACAATAACGGCGGCGCGGCAACGGAGCGGGTACAGAGAGTAGGGAAAGGAGCGCAGCAACGTCAGCCGGTTTTCAGTCGGATGAAACCGGTGGGTAGTGGAGTCGGGAACGGAGGTGGGAAGGGAAAGACGTCGGCGTCGAAGAGTAGTGCCACGCAAAGAGACTTAAATGTGCAGCGTGACGGAATGGTCGCCAAACGGGTCGCAAAGGAGCGCGGGGGTAGGGCGAAGCCCCAGCCCCAGCCCCAGACGAAGCAGCAACCGCCGCAGGGTGGTCAAAATACAAAACGTGGGAAGGGGAAGGCGGGACGAAGAAGGAAGAAGCAGGTGAGACAAAATCCAAAACCCTACGAAAATCAACAACACATAATTAATTTAACTGCCATATAAAAAAATCGCAACTTGTCATGAGTTTTTGTTGTTGCTGACTTGTGAGCGACCGCTGGCATTCAGGAGAATATGGAGCCAGCGGACTTGGACAAGGACCTGGATGCATACATGGCTGATGTTTAGCGCTGATGACCACTGGGGGAAGTTGACACTAAGAACAGAGCCCTCTTCAGCATTTCCAATCAGCAGCGCCATTCACGGGTCAATGGCCTCCCAAAACTTTACTCCTCCCTCTACGAATCTATAATAGAACGCCTGCGCTGTTTCCCCAGTCTGAAGCAGCGCCGCAGGCATGCAGTTCCGGTAGGCGATGGTCACCTGCGGGAAATGGGTGGGGGAATGTGGAAGCCGTCCCATCCTTGTCTACGACATCCACATCACTGCAGGCATGAAGAAAAATATGGAACTATGTGCAATATGCACTTCGCACGCAGAGGTCATCCGCTCCTATAAAAACACAACAATCGTTTCTCAATGTAATGCATGAGTGGAGCAACCCCACCTTCCCGTGAATGTCATGCGATGCAGCGCTGCCAAGAGACTCGACGGATACCAACGCCTGTTAGGGAAGAGTTCAGCATATGTTCAAGGGAGATAGGAAAAGGATCGGGGTACAAAGACGCAGCAAGGCATGGGCCCGCTTAGTGATGCAGCGAACATGCTGGTGGTCTGGGTGCGCACGTCAGCGGAGTGGGCCACTGTGGATGTCAGCCAACGGTCGTCGTCGACGTCTTGATGAGCAAGGCATGCGAACCGGAAGGGTACCTGCCACAGTCACAACAGCTAGTAAGTTACGCACCTGGGAAGCGCAGGGAAAACGCACGCAGTCATGCATGGCTCTCGTAGGTAGCAGACATGAAATTGAGGCGATTGGTGCAGGGTGAGCAGGTGGTGAAATCAACCTGGAGCTTGCTACATAGCCCCCTCGCGCTGGGGATGATCCAGGCAGCCTGATGCCGGCTCTCCCCGGCAGCCGTGCACAGCGCCTGGGCGGGTCAGGAAAGAGAGGCGGCGTTTCGTTACTCAAACCCGACATGCGTCACATATCATTGCAATCAGAGGGAGGAAAGATGGTGGGTGTGTGTCCTGAATGACACGAACTGTTCCAAGAACGCTGTCATATCAGCTGGATATTAGTCGTTCTGTCTCTGCTCCAGTGGTGCCGAGGCTACTGTGGTCTATCTTTCTCACCGTCAGGTCATCAACAATGAGAGAAATGCGGCCACCAGTCTTTGACGCCGCTGTTGAGGCGATGCTGGCGGCGATGCACTTGTACAACTCTTCCAGGAGTCCTACCCATTGTCAGCAGTGCGAAGTGCCATGGGTGAGAATGCGAGCCACCTCAGGGATGAGGTTGTGTACAGGGAAGAGGGAGGGGAGGCACGGCTCTACCTCCACGTGCACTCCATTCCGAACAATTTGAAAGCGCAGAAATGAATTCGATTTGTGCGTTCTCCTTTGCGCCCTCCAAGTCGACGCCCTACCCGCCAGCCGGCGTCGTCAGCGTCACGCGCGGGGTTGGACACAGTCCAATGTCTGAATACGAGCCGTGAAATTTGGAACTTCAGGGCCAATAATCGAGGCCACGCACTAGTTTTCGCATGACCTGTCGATAGTGCCCCCACCCCTGCTCCGCCGCGACGAATATCACCTGATATCACATGCCGGCAGAGGGGGCCGAAGACAACCACAAATTTACACATGCGTGCGTACATGAGCTCACCCCCCGCTAATAATAGTCTTCAAAAGAACTGAACAAAGATCTTTGTCCGAGGCGTAGCGCTTTGTGAAGTTTTACCTTGTCGCATTGTCGGAGGGCGTGCTTGAGAAGGAGCGGCAGGACGAAGCCACCCGGTGCCTGTAAGCTATCACGCACCAAAACGCTCCCGCTGCTGCATACCTCCTCCCCCAGAACATCTGAGGCTGACATTATGACTGTTTCTATTCCGCCCCGCAAGTGACGTGTACAAGCTTCACCCTACAGTGCAGCAGTGACGGCCGCTAGGAGGACGGCACCCACCTCCGACCGCGACGGCTCTGCTAAAATAACATCCTCCTCATTGTGGCGTCGAAGTTTGAGAACTGATGTCCTCATCGCGTCTGTGGTGGATTCTGATTACAAGAAATAAAGAAACGTAGTGGAGAGCGGAAAACAGTGTGTCTTCCTGTAATAAATGCATTCCTGCAATAATAAAAATAGGCTATATCTAAGGATTTATGTATCCCATTTCTGACATTCATGGTTTTATTTCTGAGTACCCACCGGAGATGCTTCACTTTTGTTTTGGTTATTTGTTCTTAAAAAACCCCTTTGAAAAGCAAAAGAGGTGGAAACCACCGATTAAAATGGAAAAAATTAGATGAGGAGGAATGAATAAAAAAACCAAAATATGAATGAGTAGCAAACAACCGCTTGTGTGGCGTTGATCTGTCGACGACCGCGAGTTCGTTCCTCCAAGATTACCCCACCCTAATAAACACTGGTTCTGATCAGAAGTTACACGGAACTACAGGTATACACCAGCACGTCAAAAGTCAAGGTTACGTCCCGAAGCTTACACTCATTTCGGCGTCGAAGAGGCTTGGGGGACCTCTGAAGTAACGGAGAAGCGGGCGGTATTGTTTTGGCGACGTGACAGATTCTCTAGGAATGTCGGCTGACAACGAGGGCGAGGTCTTCGACGTCGTTGATGAAAGCAACTCCGTCATAGGTATGACGGCAATTTACACCTACTATTTTCTGTGCTCACTTCCTGACTTGAAGCCACGTGTATGGCGGAGTCCTGGGTAGCGAAGGCCAAGTATATCACAGGAGCAGCGGAGGGGGCGCTGCTTTGTCATAATTACTTACAAATGCTGCAGAGATTGCTTTTCATTGTGGAAAGCGGAGCTTCATTAAGTTTTCAAGTCAACGGCTCGTTCCCCACTGCAGGTCAGGAGCTACGCAGGGTTGTGCATGCGAAGGGCATCCTCCACCGAGCAGTATACTGTTTTGTCTTCAACAGCGCGGGAGAGCTCCTGCTTCAGCGCCGCGCACCCGAGTACGCCCCACTCTCTCTTTTCCCTTCCACTAGGCAACCTCAAACTAAGTAGCCGTGAATGAAGGACAGGGGCTGTCTGACCGAAGATGGCTAAGTTCAGAGTACGCATTCACAGGAAGAAGATTGGCGGCAATTGCTGGGACCTCAGCTGCGCAGAGCATTTGCAACCAGGGGAGCCATACAAGCAGGTGCGCCCCTCGCTGACGCAGCAGGAGAGGCGTGTGCATTTGGAACGCGTCTGGCTTAGGATATGGTTGTAAGCAGAAGCAGGGGGGTGCAGTGCTGACACAGGCTGCATGCCGTATGGCTGTGCTCAGGCTGCTCAGCGAGGGCTGCAAGAGGAGTTGGGCATTGCCGCGCCTATCACGTCAGGCCCGTTGGGGCCCAATCACCTGCGAGAAACCCGAGTGCGTGTGCCTCCCCATCCTTCCCCCTACCCCTTACTCTCAGCGCAAATGTAGACATGCCCCTTCAGGACAGATGGGAGGCGCTGTTGCTGTGCTGAACTGCCCTCTCCTGCCGCTCCAATGACTCCAGGAGGCTGGCCTGATTGATCGAGAGTTTGTGGAGAGCTACCGCTTGGACAATTACGACGGCCCCGTTCAAGTCGATCCGACCGAGGTGGCCGAGGCCAAGTTCTTCCCCCTGGTAGAGGTGGGTGCTGCTGTTACATTGCAGCAAGTGAAACAGAGGCAGCTTTGAACCGGAGACGTCATTTATCTTTGTCTCCCCCTCATGCGATGCCCGTAGATCCATAAATTGGCGAGTGAGGCGCCACAGACTTTCACGCCATGGTTTCTGGATGAGGCCAAGCTGGTGGGGGTGCTTCAGCAGCGGGAGGCGGCGCTGTGCTGATGGTATTCAAGTGACAAGACGACGCCCGCGTGTCTCACCCCGGAGCTGCATTACTCGATGCAGGGAAGCGCCGCTTCTGGTCTCAACTTTCCTGTGACTTTAAAAAAAAAGGCTGTGGCATGGTTTTCTTTCCAACCACTACTGCAAAGCATTGAATCGTGCTTTGCATTGCGAAACACCTGCCTACCCCCCATTTTCTGCATAGCACTTGGGCGAGAATGGCTAAAACTGTGTGCAAGCGAATAAAGTGGCGCTTGGCAATCAGCAGCATAGCATAGCGTGAGTGACAGCAGCAGCAGACCGAACAGCAACTGTCTTACGACGCAAGCCGTGTAAGGATAAACAGCTCCTGTTGCACAGTGGACCAGTGTGCTTCGGCTCACCTCGCACGAAGTAAGTCAAAGGGTGGAACACTCTGCATCTGTGCGATAATGTGATAGCTGTGCTCCCGCCCTACTTTCTATCTATCCTTAGAGCTACGTGCCTCTGCTGTGCTTTACCTCATTGCTTTGGCTGACGTACATGCTTGGAAATGTTCTCGAGCTCTGTCTTTCTTGTTCCAACTCCTCAGGCTACTCTTCCCAGCGCACTGATGTCATTTTAGATATTTGCATTCGCGTTTGCTAACGAATGTAGCATCGTTTGGAAATTAGGTTGATATTTATCCGGATAATTGGCGTTTCCTGACTTTTTGTAGGCCAGATTGCATTTCCGTGAACGGATCGTTCAGCCACCTGGCGGCAAAGTTTCAAGATTTTATTTTTGAAACGAATTATCAATGTACGGGTATTATTAATTTCCAGGAATGGCAAGATAGCTCCGGTTGGTCTCGTGAGGTCGGGGAGGAGCATCACTTAATATATTATATTCGCGGGAACACAAGCGATTCGGTGTGGCCGTTACGCCGCGACCGTTACGAGTCCCGTCGTGCTTGTTGGGCAACGCTGACGACGCCAAAGGCGACGAGTGACACGCTCGAAAGGGACGCCGTCAAACCCGGAGAGTGTCTCCTACCAGCCACAACACACGCGGCTGAGGCGGTTAGCGTGCTACATATCGGGGCGACAGCTTACGCCGCGGTTGGTGTCAGTGCCACAAGTGCCTCTCATCCGCCTCCGCGACATCACCGCGCGCTCGGATGGGTCGCTGGGACACTTAGTCACTGCCTCCTCATCACTCACTTGCGGCCGCCAACGAGCGAACATCGGGAACCATAAACTTGGCCAGGAATTGTTTTTTACCAAGTTACGTAAAATTTGAGAATTTCATAATTTCCGGGCCTACTGTCGGCTGACGACTCGTCGAAGTATTTCTGTCGACCGTACTCGAAGCGACCTCTTTTGAGCGGACCCCTTCCGAGTGTGAGCCGCGCTGCCGACTCGCGCTCCCGACGCACTGAAGGTTACGAGTGAAAAACCCGTGACGTGGCGGAGGTTTTATTGGCGAGAGCAATGGAGGACGCGGGCGTGTGGGGCCCAGGGAAGGAGTCAGGCTTAATACTTGTTCCCGGCGACGACGACGGCTTGATGTGTGAGGGTGACAGCTGCGATGATGGAGATGACCTCGTTGGGCTGCCGGAACCGGAGCGAGCAGACTCACCCACAGCTGTTGGCAGCGGCAGGCTCTCTCGTACGCCCGGAGGTGGGATTCAAGCCCCCTCTCTTTGCTCCTCACCCGCATATTTCATCCATCGAAACTCATTTACCGCCGCCAATCAATTTACCACCCAGCACACCCTGTCTCTCTTCACCGACTGCCTCCTTTGCCCGTCGGTCTCAACAATACAAATACCACCCACTCCCTTCCGTGCTTGACGTGATTTGATCCATTTCACTACTGCGCAGATAGTTTTGCATCCTTCGATTGCGTTGCGCTTGCGTCTCCGATACGATCATGTTTCGTATTTTCTAAATTGCAGCACGTCCGAGTATTGTAATTCGCTTGTATGTCACAACTTCAAAAGCCCTTCATAGCATATAAACAGAACGAGGGGGGTATAGATACTGAACAAATGTGGTCATTGCTCGCAGGTAAAGATGCACTGCTGCGAATGGGGTGGACGAAGGGCAACCCGGCGTCCCCGGCATCGAGGGTGTCATCCGTCCGCCAGGGAAGCCAGGCAGCAGCGCAGTCGTGGAGCCCGGTTGGACCAACCACACCCGACCCCTCCCTCGCTTTGCCACTAGCAGCCGCTAGCCCAACTACGCCACCACATGCTACTGCCGACAATCCTGACACTGCCTCTGTGGACGATGGTAGTAGTGCTAGTGTGAGTAGTGCCCCTCGCGCTGCGGCAGAGGAGGAGGATGAGAGCAGGGCGGAGCGATTTGGGTGGGCCAAGAAGCTGTTGGGGGACGGACCAGGTGATCAGGCGCTGAGGCTGTGGCCGGGAGGGCAGGAGATGGGGGATTCGGGTGGCAGGAGGAGGGGTCGCTTGGCCACTCGACTGTACGAGGAGGGGGATGGGGCATCGGATGAGGAAGGCGAGACAAGGTGCCAAACAGGTGACGATGACGACAACAACGGACAAGGCGCTGGGGAGTTGGTGTCTGAAAGTAACTGTGTAGAGGAAGGTGGTGGAGGCGACGGGGCGTCTGTCAATGCATCTGACTGCGACGACGAAAGAGATGAAGGCGTGGTAGTCGACAAGGAGGCTGCATCGATGGCAGATGACTCTGAAAATGAAAGTGTCAGCGAGCAGAGATCACAAAGCGATGGGGAGATAGACAGACTTAATGACTCAGTCGAGAGTGACTCAGAGATAGGCGAGGTGGACTTGGCAGACGTCTGTCACGAAGAAGCGCCTGCGGAGTCTTCGGGAGGTTGTGTGGCTGGCGCTGACCCTACTGCAATGTCGAGAAGGCAAGGGGTTATTGTGCCGCGTCTGAACCTATCGGCTCTCGCGGCCCATTCGGAGCCCGTTGACGCTGGCACTGAAAGCCTTGGCGAAGAGGGCGGCGGGGGTGTTTCGTGCTGTGCACCTGAAACCGAGGATATCGACTCTGGTGACTCATCGTCGTCCGCGAATACCAGTATGAACGATGGCATCGGTCAGGGAGATGACTGTGGGGTTGCTGAGGATGCGGCCAGCTACTCGAAAGGCGACAGCGAGCAAGGGGATGTGGTTGACCCTCCCAGCATTAGCCAGGAGACGAGCACTGATCACCAAAGACCCACCTTATCCCCGATTGTCGATGATGCTTTCCGGGGCTTTGCTCCGGGACATCTGTGTGGTGACGGGACAACGACGGAAGAAGCAGAGACGCCCGCTCTGCGCCCCACTGCCGTGGAATCGCCGTGGACTGAGGTGAAAGAAAGCAGTGCAATACCTTCGGCGGAGAAGCCGCATTGTGTTATCGAGGTTGCTGAGGGTGGTGGGGGCGGGAGTGACGCGGCGTTGTCACGGGAATGTTCTTCCGCTTCGGATCGTGGGTCGAGCAGCGACGGCGCCAGCAGCGTGAGGACAGTCTTGTGGGAATGTGTGGGCGCTGCACTTTTACCGCCACGCCCCTCGACCGTCCCACAACTCGAACTGGGCGCTGTATCGATGGCATTGAATAGCTCAGAGCACTCGGCTGATGCTGAGGAGGAGGAGGCTGCAACCAGTGTTGGTTCGGTGGGCGACCGCGACGCCGAGGGTTCTGCCCTCGACCGCTGGCTCGAGCGTCAGAGCAGCACGGGCTCGGTTGCCTCCAAGAAAGACATCGAGACGAACGATGTCACCGAGGCTGTGGAGGAGGAGGCGGCAACAGGGCCGAGCAACATGGATATGGGTGGGGGTGAGGGGGCGATGGGTTGGGAGGAGGAGACAGAGGGTGGAGGTGTTGGCGTTATCGTGGCTGCTCAGGCTGCGGCGGCGGCCTCGATGCTGGAGGGTTGGCATTCTCGGCTGGGCGCGCTGGAAGAGGCGCAGCGCGTCAGCATCGCGGAGGCGGAGCGGACGCAGCGCGCGTTCCTGCGCGACGCGGCTGGTGTGCTGGCGGACCTGAAGGCGGGGCCACACCTCAGTAGCTCCCCCTGAATGCGATTCTCGACATCCGCTCACTTCTGCTATTTCATGCTCCTTCCCATGAAGCACAGCTACTGACATCCTTCCTATTGCAAACAGGTGTCGACGCAGTCTGAAGTGGCGCGTGTGCTGGGAGATGTCGCGGAGGCGGTTCGCTCCAGCCAGCAAGACACACGACAGGTAGTGGCTGCGCGTGACGAGGCTCTCACTGACCATCTCCACGCAACTCCATCTTGAGTCACGCCGACTACGGACCACATTCAAAATCTGCAAGCTATAAATGCGTCCACAGCCATTGCTTCAATCATCAACGCACCCACTGCAGCAAAACCATTTCTGCCACTTTACACGCATCACCTTATTGGACCGTACCCGTTTATCTATTTTCGTCTGAAATGTATATGACACACCCGCGTCAGTCATGATCAAGATGGGGCGCATTTCTTGCCATTTGCCTCGTGTCGTCTTGTTTCGTCTTTTCCTCCGCTCAACTCTATTCATCCATTCCCATTTGTCTCTATCCTGTGAACATATGTTTACTTCTAAACTGCATATGACACACCTGCGTCAGTCGTGAGCTGAACTCTTTCATCATCCGCCTCTTCCCTTCTCTTTCCTTCCTTTCCTCTTCTCATGTCTATTCCATGACCCCCCAATCCAAACAATTTTCATCTGCAAGATATGGACGAGTCTTCTGAATGTTGGCAATCCGAAGGTGTCGATGAGGAGGGAGAGCAGCGACGGGGTGAAGGAAGCCGCGAGAGAGGGCGTGCGGGAGGGATGGGGGCATGCTGAGGGTCGGCTGCTGGCGGGAGTGACGGAGGCGGTGCAGGCAGTGATAGATGAGAGCCGCCAGCGGCGCGACGAGGAGCCTCAAACTGCGCCGGTGGCTGCTCCGTCTAACGTTGAAACGGGGACGGTGTTTATGGAGAGGGCGATGGCGCAGATAGAGGCGATGCTGGGCGAGTCTGCCGTGAAGGTGGAGGCGGCGGCGAAGGAGAGTGCGGAGCGACTGGCGGCAGCGGTGGCGGAGGCACGAGCGGAACTGGGCGCAATGTTGGCGATGCGGCAGGCGACGGGCGTGGGGGATGGTGTAGCGGAGGCAGTGGCGGAGGCGCTTTCGTCGGTGGGGCTGGGGGGCGCTGGGGAAGGTAGAGTGGCGGAGGAGGAGTGGCGAGCGAGGATGGAAAGGGAGTTGGGACGTGCGGTGGCAGCGGCAGAGGTATACATGCCCTTGCACCTCAAATCGCATTCTGGCCGCGCTGCAAACTCAAACTGCATCTTTGCTGCTGATGACGCTTTTGACGTTTCTTTTGTTGCTTTTGCTTTGTTGACGTGCTGCTTTGCTTTATTGCTGTAACTATCGCAGTCTACGTTGTTGCTGTTGTTTTACTTTCATGGTGGTCGTCGTCGTTTTGTTTGTGTTCTTATTGCGTTTGCTGTTGTCGTTGTTGCTGCTGCCGTTGTTTTTGTTGCTGTTTTCATTCATCCATGGTGTCATTATTTTCGTTGTTGCTACTGTCTTCGGAAGCGTCATTGGTTGCAACTGTTTTGCCGTTTTCCTGTTACTATTCTCGTCGTTGCCGTTGCCCCGAATAACCGTCGCTGCGGCTGCGTTTATCGTCATCACCGTCGTTGTTGCTGCTGGGCAAAGCCTAACTATGTCGTGTCAGATTCAGTTCGATGTTTAAATAATCAAGAATAGAGGCCTACGGAGGTGGTCATTGCTGCATTTGATGTTTTTACATGTACAAACTGATTTTTAATCATTAATGCAAAGTGATGCGTTGATTAGATTTATAGACACTGCAGTTGTGCCGCCCGTGTTGTGCGATGTACGGGGCTGATTGCTGCGTGCCCTTTCTATTGGGCACACTGTTGTGATCGGCAGGACACTCGTGATGTGGTGGCCGGGGCGCAGGGTACTTCGGCAGAGGCGCTTTCACAGCTCGCGGATCAGCTGGAGGCGTCAGTGCAGCGCGCCAACGAAGCAGCTGAGACATTGATCGCTGTCAGTGCTGACTCAGAGCGCACCCGCTCCGCGGCGGAGCGACATCCGTCGACGGGCGAGCAGAGCGAGCTGGTATTGGAAGGGCTGCAGGCGGTGCAGGTAGTTGTTACATTGCTCGTGTTTCAGAAGTTTAGGGTTTTGAGTTTTCAAAATGCACTGAATGTGCGCCTTGCATAGCATTACTGGATGCCCTCATTATCATGGAAGCGTGTACACTAGGCGCGCCAAAGCTTTGGGGCTACTTTGTTTTGTGTGTTTATGTGTGTGTTTATGTGTGTGTGTGTGTGTGTGTGTTTGTGTGTGTGTACGTGTGTTTGTGTACGTGTGTGTGTGTGTGTGTGTGTGTGTGTGTGTGTGTGTGTGTGTGTGAATACTTTGTGGGGCAGCAATGTAATGTGTTAATAGCGGAGTAGAGACTGTCAGTATTTTATTCTATTTCATTTTACTCGTGTTTTTTTGTCTTCATCTTTCGCGTTTACATTTCCCCCTGTTTACCATAGACTCTCCTTTTTTGGTCCAATGCGAAACTTTTATTTGAATTTCGCTTCGGCTCTCAGTGTTTCCTGAAAGCCCTGAAAATACACTGCAATAAAGTGGCCAATGGCAATAGAAAACAATTGTTTGGGACTGTAATTTGAAAAGGTTTGTGAAAAAAGAGTTGTATTTAATGGCTATCCCCAATTGTTCATTAACTCGTCGGCCCTCTCTCTCGCCTTCCTCTTTAATGGACTGATGCGCATTTTACGTTTAGGTTTGTGTTTAGTTTTGGGGTTTTAGGTTTAGGGTGTGCAAAGCGTTTTGTGGTATCACATGCTTCAGGCACTGATGAGTTGTGCCCTGCTACGCAAGGCGGCCTCCCTATCGAGAGTCCTCTCCTCACAATTAGTCTTGGATGTAGGGTCTAATGCCACCTTAAATATATACCCTAAACCCTAAGTAGGGGTCATGTACTGCTAAAGTGTGAACATACAGAGCTGGATTACAAACACAGAACGACTTCTCCCCCATTCTTCTTCAGTTTCTCCACAAATTCTGTACCTAAGCACCATAATTAATTGGAACAACCTAATAATACAAATAATGCCACTTTCGTCGCTGCTTAAATATATCAATGAAAATGATTAGTTATTGCAATTATTTGTGAACATATTAAATAAAGTTTGCTTAGGCACAATACACATATATAGTGTTCCTTATAACAACACAGCTGGAAACGTGTGCAAGTTGTCATTTGGCCAAGACGCTAGTTTCCCCATAATGATTTTGCCCCATGTCGTTTGCTAAAATTTAGCGCGAAAGGACGATGCGTTGATTATGGGGTGCGTAACTCTGTCCTGGCTGGTTGCGAGAGTGCATGCGCCGTCTCCGCCGGATAATATAGTTTCTTTGAGTTTGCTTTAACTTGTCGAGACTCAGGTGCCAGCGCTTTCAGGCACCGATGACCTATCTAGCTGAGACGACCCCTCCTCGAATTCCCGTTGCCAATAAACCCCCGCCTATCGCCCCTGAAAACAGTGTGTTCGTTTTATTGCCAATTACAGCAATCCGCCTCGGCGATAGCGTCCCGTCCTCGAACCCGGGTGCCGTGTATGATGCTCATGCCTCGGCGATCATCATCAGCGCCACCATGGATATTTCAGTCAGGCTGCTTCCGCCGCAGAATGGTCCTCGGTGATCCTTTGGTATCCTGCGTGGCTGACGTCCGTCTTTCTTTTGCTTACTACTCCTTGAGTGCCTTTTCTGTTTTCATTAATGGACCATTCCGAGGGTTTTTGCGGAAACGCTACGGAAAACATGTCGTGGACGTTGTGAATACCAAGCGACACAGCACTTGAACTATTAATTAAAACCCAAATAATGTATTTGTCGAGGACACGGCACCCGTCAGTGCAAACGGCACTGTATTCTGACTCGTCGTCCGAACGATGGGTGCAGGCAACGATTCGGATGCTGGAGGAGAGTTTACTTCGATGGCAAAAGACGTCGTCCGGCGTCGAGGCAGGCGAGGGAGGGCAGGCGAGCGGCGAGAATATCGCTGCGTTGCGAGCGATTGAACGGGCCACACTCGGCGCTACGGTAGCGGCGGAGCAGGCGGGCGCGTCGGCTGTCAAGGCGGCCGAGGCGGCAGGCGTGGCACAGCAGGTGGTGGCGGACGCGGCAGAGATGGTGGTGACTGCGTCGAAGAGCTTGCAGGTACCCCAACTGCCGAAGCAACGGCATACTATTCAGAGATTGCTCTAATTACGATGTTCAAATATCATTTATGGTGCCACTGATACAAATAAGCAGCGCAGTATGTAAATAAGCAGCGGCGTACATTTTGTAATTTCTATATTAAACTGATCATAGATATTTACAAAAAACGGATAGATTATGCTGAGGACAGATGGTATATTTATGTTTGCAATAATTACGGATCAAAATTCCACATATTTTCTTACTAAGCATTTAGTTTTTGATTTGTTTGCATTTATTGTTGTTCCTCGAATGATTCGTTACCTTCAATGGTTGTTGCTTGTAAGGTGATCCTTATGTGATTTGTTGTATGCTTAGCGATATTCAATGCAAGCCTCTAATTTTGCTATATCCGACATTGCTGACATTCGCACGCGCCCGATTTATGGCAGTCTATCTCGTGCCGCATATATGCCATTTGATTCCGTCGCAATTAAGCAACTTAACGGCTCCGCTGGTGGCTACACACAGAGCGTCATGCTGGAGACGAGCGAGGCAACCAAGCGCGTGGTCCACCAGGCGGCGGAGGCTATCTTGACGACCACAGGCAAGCGCTGTCTGTCATACGTCACATCATCACTGAGTTGCTTTTGATTGTCGTAAATCAATATAATGTTTTCGAATCGTCTGATCCAGTATTTTCCGGCCTTTACTTCTATCGTATGGCAGATGCGGCAGTCCAGATTGTTTCCGACAGTCGAAACGCCTCCTTCTCGACCAGCTACACGCCGGACGACAGCTTTGACGCGACCGTTCATTCTCAGAACGACCTCCACGTCGCTCGCGAGTCGGCGCCTTCCGTCGCACCCTCGCCCTCGAAGCCCACGACGCCACACCCTCAATGGCAACCAACGGCTCTGTCGCAACCGCCTGAACCCCATCATTACCCCCACTATTCGACTGCTCACGACGCCGCTGATGATGATGTGATAACCCCCGTTAATTCGCATCCCGTACCCGCCAGTAAATCTCCTCCAGCTGTCCCGGCCGTCGAACAGTCAAGGACGCCTTCTTCTGCTCGTCGGGATAAGAGTGACAACGACCAATATGTCGAGTCGCATCCTATCAGCGACGACGGCATCTGTTCGTCGTGTCGTCGAGCGGCCGATGTTCGAACTTCACAGCCACGGATGGCGTCATCTGACGGGGGGAAACGGGAAGCTCAATTGGATCGAACTCCGATTGATGACGGCAGTCATCACCAGCGTCGGCGCTTCGCCTCGACAGCGGGGAACTTAGAAACCAGCCCACCCGGTAGCAGTCAACATACTAGCTCGTCGTCTTGCGCATCGAAGAAGGGCGCTAGATGCGGTCGTGGGGATCGGCATGCCAACGCGAGGACTTATTCTGAAGAGAGTAGCACGAACGGAAGCAACGACGACGATGACAGCGATGATAGTAGCGTCTCTGTCTCGCGAAGGGGTCGAGAGCGAGTGTCGAGTATGTTGGTGAACAGTCGTCGTGTTGTGGAAGGACTTGGTAAGAAGAATCGCGAGCAGAGGAGACATTCGGGAGTGAAGGCGTCCCTGGTCTTCTCCGACAGCGAGTCGGATGACGACGATGACGACGTGGTGTTGTCGTTTGCTGCTCGCCGGTGGAACGGGACTGATTCATCGAGACAGTCGATGCGTACTGTGGAAGACGCGACGAAGCCACGGCCCCGTGTGTCGTTACCGCCGCCGCTGCCTCTCCGTATCGCTGCGACGGCATCGTCACATTCGCGCGAGTCGTCGAGTGTGCGCGGGGGGTTGAATCCGCTTCCGAGAAAAGATTCCGAAAGAACTACGACGGAATGGCGGGCGGCGGAGGAGGCGGCTATTGCGGCCGCCGCGTCCCCGCTGAGTCGATCGACGACACCAGCAATAACTGACCGAGCCGCAATCGGCGACTTTCTAGACTCTTTGTCGCGCAGCAAGAAACCAGCCGAGCGACCATCGCCTCGCTCGGATGATGATGACTCGGAGGACGACGACGAGGCGCTGTTCATCGCCGCTAAGCGCTACGCACTGAACCGACACTGCGAGGAAGGGTTTGGTAGTTTCCGGCGAAGTGGCTATCGGAATAGTACTGCCCCGTCGCGTGGGAGCCGGGACCTCTCTCGCACGGTTAACGAGGCGCTCCATTCTTCGCGAGTTGCCAGTAGTAAGTATGGGGCGACCGAATGGGGCGGCGACGGTGAGGGAAGCGACGATGGCTCGGATGACGACGGCGAGTATGAATACCTTTTCACAAATCTGCGCCGAACGAGTGGCAGGGGACGTGCTTGAATAGGTCATGTGTCCAATATCCCTCCACTCGCGATTTTTTAAATGTTCACCTCAGCAATACTCTGATCACCTTCTAGCCCCTTCTCCCACACCACCTTCAGCTTATACGGCTCTCTGACCGTAGCCGTCACAAGAGTGTTTCAATCAAACAAACGAATTCAGAAATCGTAGTCCGATGTGCCCCCGCCAACTTCAACTTGCTGAGAGAAAATCTATTCACTTGTGAATTTCATGCATAATTCATAGTAAGCCTACATAATTACGTTTATGATATCGCACTCTGACCTGCTGTCCGCTGTTAAAATTTCTTTTTTCAGATAAACTTATCGTCACTCCATCAGAAGGACAAATGAGACTTGGAATTCCTGCTTTTGTTGTGGAAGTGTGCCGTGCACGAAACGCACAGCGCGCATCACAGCCTGTGAAAAAAAGATAACCTTGCCTCACCACATCCTGACACGGCCATTCCGGGTCCTTACTCACGACTAGCTCCTGCCTCCTGCTGGCCTCGAGGTAAAGTGCGGTTGACCTGGATACCGTCAACTGAACTAAACGGCTGGTCCGCAGCAGGAGCTTCTCATAGTGGCCAGATAAAAAAGCATATTACTTAGATAAATCGGCTTTGCCGCCCGCCGCCATGTTAACGCGCATGTTGTTGTTGAGCTATACACAATGATATGGGCCATACGACTGTGCATTGGGCTCCTTAAGTACCGGCAATCGCGCACGATACTCGCTGTCATGAGAGTGGTGCTCGTGCATCGAACAAGTTCGGCGCACGTTGCAAGTTTTTGCTTTTTGGGCGCCCGTCACCAAACTTGACTACTCCCGTGTCTATTGTGGAACCCCACCTACGCTCACGTCGTGTGTGAGTGGCCAAGACCGTGTTAAAAAGGCATCGACGGTCGACGGTAGGTTTTACTGACGAGGTGGTGTGATAGGTGGGTTTTGGTCCGGCCTCATCACATATCTTTGACAAAACTATGTAAACCATTTTTGGGAGCTTTATTAACGCGCGAAGCATTTTTGGGGGAATACTATCAGCGTCAAGTGTCAAATGACAGCGAAGGTTGCATTATGTAGACTCAAACGTTAAAGATGGCGTATTAATAACGTAACAATGCATTTCATTGGGAATTCGATTTTGTTTTTGACATCGCATTTCGATTATTGCGATACTGAATATAAAGAACCGATGTTGGGTTCCTTGCACACAATTTGTAACGCAGAATTGGTAATAAAATGATATTATAAACAATTCTCTACTTCAATCAAGCATAAGCAATGCACACGCACACCGTCCAATGGGTAGCATGCGGCGACTCTCATCATTTTGGTGCCTTGCGAGTCGCTACTCACTGCATTGGGTAAATACGTTTCAACGGTGGTTCCTCTGACATGCAATGTGCGACATGGCATACATGACTCTCCATGCTTGTCTTAAGTACAACTCACATACAACTCACACAATTGTCTGAATCAAAGAGAACTTTGTGGTATACTGCAAACCACCTTCTTGCTTGTTGCATTCTACTCTGCAATTCTGTCGGCTAGGTTTTGTTCGAGCAGGGATGGATGCTGCAGCGTATCATGCTGAGATGCAGTCTCCGTGTTCCCATGAGCCAAGCGCAACCGCGTTGGAATCCGCTACAATCCTCGCGAGCTCATCGCCCGCAACGCCTACTTTTAGCGGCCGCGAAATTGCATAAACTCAGCATCACGTTCGCTGCTGTATTGGATGACTCGTTATTGTATCACCCTTAGCGGTTGTTCAATAATTATTGGTTGTAGCGGAAGGATTATATTATGATACTTTGGGACACGTGTTAATGTGGCTACTCTCTAAAGCCTCAGCGCATCAGCTACTAAGGGGGAAGGAGGAGGGGGGGGGTGGGGGGGGGGGGGGGGGGGGGGGGGGGGGGGGGGGGGGGGGGGTGGGGGGGGGGGGGGGGGGGGGGGGAGGGGGGGGGGGGGCTGAAGACAGTAGTCGTATTGCTCAGCGGCAGCAGCGTGTTGCAATCGAATTCTGATTTCAGTTACACATTTTCCTGCGCGAGTTTCTTGTAAGCAAATCGATTAAGTCGCTTCTACTCATTTCTTTTATGTTTGATGTATATTATTGTATTACCTGAGATATCACTCAATGTATTGATTTCATATTGCCTAAAGATAATATGCCTATGTGCACATGTGCCCGTTGTGGTGCTTCCCTTACCTATTCATGTTACTTACCTTATAGATTTTGCTAAACAAGAGGGACAAAGAATATCATTACATCAGTCGTCGGAATGTCACCTCCGACCTTCGTCCCGCCGTCCCTGGCGACTCGACGGCACCTTCACTTCGCTCTGCCGAAGACTGATATTGAGAAGGATCCTGCCCTTAATAGCCCGCGTCTAACAGAACATCTGAACGACCCAAGTTTTTGCTGTATTCGGCTGGCGGCTCGCCACGAAGCCGGACCTGCCAAGTAGAGGGCGTCAATATGTGAAAGATGCACCGCCGAGTCGTGACCGCGCGAGGCCGACTATTATCCGCCCGCCGCGACGTAACGCCGACGTCGTTGGAACCACTCGCTGCGCCACCGAAGGCAGCGAAGGATCGGCAAGGCAGCTGGGGGTGGTGTGCACATAACCAATGGAGCAGCAGCTGCGTAGCTACCGGGACGCGCGGCGTTTGGACTGGGGCAGCGAACGGTTTTACCGCTCCGTCAATAACGAGGAGGGAGGAGGGGGTAGGTCAGCACGGGCACTGCTGGCCGCGGCCCTACTGCTGGCGGTGACAGCAGGTGCGCGTGACAAAGTTACCATAATTTCCCCTTTTTGTGGGTGGCGATGTTAGCTCTGCTTTTTTGCCACGACACCTCCGCCTGTCACTGCTTATCCATACGTCTCTATGTTGCCCCGTCTCCTCCCACGCCTTCTCTTTCACTCCATCACACACAGGTAGAGACACACAGACATTGACATAGACAAGCACACACACACACACACACGCATACACACACGCGCGCGCGCGCAGACACGCAGACACACACACACGCGCGCGCGCGCATACACAGACATACAAACATACGCACACACATCCTCCCCCCCCCCCCCCCCCCCCCCCCACACACACACGCACCACACACACAAACATACACACATACATACACACGCTTACGTATGCACGCATACACACGCACACACAAAGTGAACAAACACACACACATATATACTCACTCATACACATACACAGAAATACGCACGCGCGCACATACATCTGCACACATCACACGCATTGACATACACACGCACCATACACATACACACACAGACACATACACCACACACATAAACACATCACACTCACATACTCACAAACAACACATACACACACCACCACACACGCGCGCGCGCACACAGACGCACACACAGACACACACCACACACATAAACACATCACACACACACACACACAAACACACACGCACACGCGCGTGCACACACTTAGAAAACGAAATGGCATACACATACACATACTAGGAAACACACAAACTCGTATACATATACACACACGCACACACACACACACACACACACACACACACACACACACACACACACACCCCACCACCACTACATATTCACACACACGCACACATAGACACATAGACGCACAGAGACACGTTCGTACAAATATACAGTCTCAC
The DNA here is from genome assembly GCA_026401115.1 of Tetraselmis chui. Taxonomy (NCBI): domain Eukaryota; kingdom Viridiplantae; phylum Chlorophyta; class Chlorodendrophyceae; order Chlorodendrales; family Chlorodendraceae; genus Tetraselmis; species Tetraselmis chui. The sequence goes on from JAPMLY010001609.1 coordinate 95,750, forward strand.
ACCCACACACACGCGCGCGTGCGCACACACAGACACACGCCACACACACACACACACACCACCCCACCCCACCACACACACACGCGCACACACCACACACAGCGAAGCGTTCGTATACACAGGCAGTCTCACACACATATAAACACGCACGCACAGAGTCGCAAGCACACTCACACACGTGCACACACACGCACACACGCACACTCACGCACATTGATACAGAAAAAGACATGGCACACACATTCACAAACTAGGAGACACAGACACCAGTATACACACGCACACACACACGCACACACACATACACACACACACACTCACACGCACACATTGTCAGTTACCTTTCCTCATCTGAACACGTATACTCCCCCCTCAAAAATGTAGGTACTGTCGCTTTCACCCCCCCCCCCCCCCCCCCCCCCCCCCCCCCTTCGCGCACTGACACAAGCTTGCAAACTGCTCCAGCCTGGCTCCAGATCCGCCTTCTTTGGCTACTGGCAACCCTGTTATTGCTTGTCGGGGTAGCCATGCTACGTCTGCCCGGTGGCCAATTCGGCAGGAAGCCAACTCGGAGGCTGCTAGGATGAGGCACGTGCCAACCTCTGTGGCTGGGTCATTCGTGCGGACACCTTCATGCAATCCATCTAGCGTAGATACTCCGCAGTCCGACCACCTACAGCCATACATGAAATAAAACACCTGGTAAAGGAGGTGACCTTCCTAGGTGACAATAGTGGGAAGATGTCAACAATGCAGCACAATGAGATGTCACACATGTTCAATTCATGTAAGGTAGTGACACGCATATAGTAGCAGGCCCCCGTAGCTCCAGCCACAGATGAGCACTGACCTTTGCACTCACTGAAAGCAGCACCACAGAGCGCGCAGGTCCTGTGTGCAGTGGCAGCCTGGGTGACGTTTTATTTAATAGCAGAGCTGGGCAGTAGCAGACGCGACCATCGTTTTATATAATGATATATACGGATTTGAGCTTTATCGCATCTTCTGAAGCTTGGCAGCCGCCCGTTCGCCCCTGCGTAATCATCACCCCTCCGCCTACCGTGTGGAGAAAAGGGTAAGAGACTTGAGAGATGTGGCTCCTCCCCGACGGCTGACTCAATCCCCTGCCACTTATCGCCTGGCGTGTATTGGAGGCGCAGCGTGCGTGGAGGTGGCACCACTGCCAGTGTTACAGCGCCACCATGACTGATTTGATTGCAACGGCTAACGTCACGAGAAGTCAGCAACGGGCAGGGCTGTGGCACTGTGCAGCCGGTCGTTCGTCACCTCCTCATAGCGTGCTTTGGATCGAGATTATATGGTGGGCGGTGGGCGCGTACCAGAGCGACAGTGACTTTGTCGCTTACGCCCTTCGAGTCTTTGATGTCAAGATGTTCAAACTTGTTTGAGTGGAATATGTTGCTACAAACGACCATCAGTAGTGCTGGAAGGATCAGAGAGTGCAAGCGAGGGAAGGGCGACATTCAGTAGGGCGGGGAGTAAGCGGTGCAAGCACAGAAGAAACACTTTACAGTGTTCAATCATGTCAGGTGGCTAAAAGAGTATGCGTTCAATGA